>CM048746.1:392006283-392186283 GCA_026315105.1 Locusta migratoria | reverse complement strand
TTGAATGTTTGTGTGTGTTTTATGTTTCTGTCGACGAGCCTGTACTTTAGGTAAATCTTTATTTTATACCTATATATAGGGGAAAGAGAGAGAGAGAGAGAGAGAGAGAGAGAGAGAGAGAGAGAGAGAGAGAGAGAGAGAGAGACTGTTTTGGCATTGACAACACCAGTAGATTTTCCATAAATACATGTATAAATTACATGTACAAAAATGTTATATACAGCCATAGTTTTTAATATTAAATTCTATGTTGTCCATATGGTAGAGCTCTATATAGTAAAATGGGGTTTTTGTTAGTTTTTTTACACGGCAATTTGTTAAACATTTTGAGAGCAATCACTTTATGGTAGTTTTATGTTACTACCGATCTACCTCTTTAAATGTAAAGGTTTGCATTATTTCTGGTGTCATGTTTGTTTCGGTTTACCTTACACTACATTGTTTGATATATTCTTCGACAAAGTTCAGATTCACAGACTGTTAGTAACTTAAACTTTATGAAAAAGAGAGTAACAGTTTTCTATGGGACCAGTGATGAAAATTATGCAGATATATGAATTTCAGAATTTTACTTATCTGCGAAGAATGCCCCCATAACAGTAGGCGATATATGTGACAAGCTCGAACTATGTCAGAAGGAGATAGTCATTACTGGCCATGTCTCTTTAGTCTGTTGTATGGAAACCATGGACTGTATGAAATTTTTCCCTAGTGTTCCGGCATAAACATACCTTGCATTTTCAAATTCCCTGCAGAGTTTTGCACAAAAGTTGGTTTCCTTGTTAAATTTTATATAAAGTTACTCCCGTAAAGGGTATGGGCACCTTGTATGTCTAACCTTATCCCTAAACAAAGTCACTAGAATTGAATAAAGCATCCTCATTAAGACATTACTACTAAGGGTAACAATATTTGTTTTGTCACTCCAGAAGTGGAAAGGATCCGCCTGTATCCCATGTAGGGCACAGGTTGAAGTTGATTGCAAGTGGAGACGTATGTTGGCACTAACATGTTGCTTTGGTTTGGAAGAGAGTCTATCTCATTTCCCATCTGGGTTGGTTAAGACTACTGGTCCTGTTAGCACGGTGAAGGCAGAGCTCTTATCTGTAGCAACATCGATAGGACTGATTACAGATCTTATGTTCGAAGTAGAGTGAAAGGTAAATCAAAGGCCGAAGCAGTTTTGGAACAGTAGGATGTAGAATCCTTGACTTGCACAGCGGGGTGGCAGGTTTTGAATAGATCATATTTCTACTTCACACAGGATGTGGGTAGTGGGACTTTCAGGTGAGAAGGTCTTTGACAAGTTTGGGAAAGTCTCCATTCTCAAAAGGTAGAGAAAAAAGACAGGATAAGACAAGACCATACAACAGTTTGTATATTAGCACATTCATTAATGGTTGTCATTAATGTTAGGAAAATACCAGAACTTCAAGAACTAACAGAAAGAACTAAAGCCAGAGAAGTTATGTGAAAATTTTTACGAAGATCCAAATGGTGTTCAGGAAGACCAAACTACAGTCCATGTTGGTATACTTGCAGTTGTAAGTTTTGTTGTGAAACTGCAGCAGGTACCTATTTACTCAAATCGAAGCAACTCTTTTACCCCCATTTTGGACATCCAAAAATCAGACGGACCTGAGTTTTGACCACTTAATGCAGCGAAGGAAAGAGAAATCCAGTATTGTTCATCTTGGAACATAGCAGAATTTTAAATATTTGTAGCAATGAAAAATTTCTTTACATCCATACCAACAATGACAAAGACTATACGATTTTTGAAAGAGTTGGTGGCTGCAAATATCACATTTTCGAGTATATGGTTATACAGGAACAGCTATAAAATTCAGATTTGCTAATCTGAAATATTCAGTTATGTTTCTACGTGTTTCACAAGAACAGAAGCAAGAAAAGATGGAGAATTTATAGCCTAAATTGAAGCTTTTCTTTTCTTTTTGTTTTGTTTTTTCGCAGTGCGCATCAGCGATGCTCATAAATATGGCAATAATACAAGCGTGTCCTCTGACTGTCCACCTGGACCCATGATTAATTACACAACACTAATCATTTGAAACATCTATTATTAGACATTAAGATTGTATAAATTAGAGTTTTCTTCTTCTATAATCAGAATCTCATATTTAATCACATTTTTCTTAAGAATGCAGTATGTCTCCTGTCTCATTTTCATCATAAATCAGTTAACATGTTCACACACTCGTCACAAATATAGTGTGTTTCTACAAATATTTAAGGATTTTAGAGTTCGTGGTTAGGTTGAACGTAAGACAGAAACATATGTTTACATTCCGAGAGATTCTACCACTGTCTTCAATGGCAAATGATTGGTTGCCCATGGTTCCCACTTCTATGTTCCACGGGAACTCACTTAAGCAAAGACAAGGTGTTACTGGATATACTTTTATTATCTTAAAAAAGCAGCTAAGAAGTTATGGTCTCATTTATACAACCACAAGCTGAAAATACACAATGGAAGTATAAAGAATTCACACATTTACCTGTTGGGAATGTTGGTGGGGTTTCATCTGGGCAAACAGCTGGTTGTTCAGGTACAGGATATACAACAGGCTCTTCAACTGCCACTGGCGCCGCCGCTGCTGTTACTGCTGCTTCTTCAGGAACTGCATTTGTAGGAACCTCTCCTTCAGGTGCAATGACCTAAAATTTTAAAATCTCTTGAAAATTGCGAACACTGCTACATTATGCACAAACGTATGACTAATTAGCAATCAATAATTGTCAACATATATAAACATATTCTATTTACACAGAAGTGTTCCCTAAGCACCCTCAACAGACATTGAGTTCCAACTGAGGTAAGATAAGCAGGCACGTGGCTGGATGTGGGTATAATAGGGTAAAGTCAAATATGATGGAGAATACCCTTAAAGTCTCAATAGGTGTGAAAGTGAGATGATACAGAAGCAGGTAAGTTCAAAGAAAGCTCTAACATCTACTTAGACATTTTTATTAAATGCCTGCCATTCTTAAGTAATTGCTATAATAATACAAGCGAATGTACATACAATTCTACCAGAGTTATCTTTGATTATAACTACAGCAGAATCCCGTTTTTACACTTTTTCAAAGACTTAATGAAAATGGTGTAAAATGCAGGAAACAATGTTTTAAACAGTAAAATATGCTAACTGGATTACACTTGCATTTTCATGATTTGTGTTATATGTACGTAATAGGCATCAAAATACTTGCAAGGAAGTTTATTATGTAATTAAGGTTACCCATATTTTTTACCCTTTTAAGCACCAGGCGGAACTGGTAACTTTATAGGAAGTGGAAATTTGACGTAATTTCATTCATATAATCAATTTTGTAAGCAAGTCTTTAGTTGGCATTCATTATTTACATAGTGAAACTGCTCAAGTTCTGTACTAACTGTATTTTTCGATGCTTTATACAATGATATTCGGGAATTTATTCCTGTCCTCAAGTACAAATATAGGCACAAGTATTTTTGTGACAATAGCACAGTGTCGGAATCTCACACTATAATCGCGTTTTTGAGGTTATAATATTCCATGCCCCCTTTGATGTGCAGAAAAACACACTCAAGCAAACCATCAGTCTCACCGTTTATGAAACTTCACAAAAAATACTCAGATAAATATTTGCATTTAACAATAAGAATAAATTCTTAAAACGCGTCATGCAAGCATGAAAAACTACAAGTTTCGTAAATAAAGGAGGCATGAACATAGCTAGTTAATAATTGGCGTGGTGGTTGATGGGATCCCATCAGCCTCTGGAGTCAACAACTGGTGAACACTGCAAACAACGAAATGCGAAATATACATTTGAATAATTGGAAAGTGTCAAGAAACTTGAATGTGTAATATTTATAAACACTACACTTTGAGGTGAAAGCAATGCTAGAGTAAAATAATGTCAATTACGTAATTTTTTCTTCATGAACATGGTTTCAAAAAATGTAAAACTTAGGAAAAGTGTAAATAAGTTAACACAAATGGGTGGGGGGTGGGGAAATTAACATTGTTAACATCGAAATTTGACGGGACCGACATGGAAACCACCATTCTCACAGTTTACTAATTCCACAGAAGTACTAAAGTATTAGAACTTCACAATAAAAATAAATTCACAGACAGCATCATACTAAGCATGAGAAGTACCAGTTGTTCATACTGATCAAAGACGACATTCGTTGAAGTGGCTGATGGGAGCGATCATAAATGGAAAAAGCTTTACATACAATTCAATTCAACTGTGCAGTGAGGCAACTAGGCACATATTGTAATAGATGAAATGCGACGTGTTAATTACAGTGAAACCTTTTTATAGTGTTCCTCCACAATGTTGTTCTCCATGTTACATCCATTTTTATGTCCCAACTAAAACTCCATGTAACAATGTTAAATTTGCTCTTTACTACAGTTTCATCCATCTAAAGATTGCATTTTTGGAACTATCATCAATCATTTCCCTCTATATAACATTTAAGCGAGTGGATGAACATGTACCATTTTGCACGCTACAGATTTACAGTTTGCACCGGCTCTGAAAGATTCTTGTGCTTCACATGTCAGCAGCAGAGCCAGAGTCACCCAACATGTGACCCACATTCCGCTTATCTCTTGACACCATTTCAGTTGGTGCTTTACATTCTTTGTGTGCCATGTGAGCAAAGCAGCAAATGGTTTTATCTGGTGAAAGCAATGGCCGATATTGTACAGTGAATCAGAGGACTTTTTTGAAGTTTTTGTACAGTGGACATACGTGAAAAGCAGAAGATTTCTCACGAAGGAAATGTTTTGATTATTAAACAATTTGAGGCATCTCCCATTGTGGGTTGACTGCAGCTAGCGAAGCAATTTGAATGTGGCCCCTTCCTATGATGAAAAACAGTTTGTCGATAATGGAAGCTTTTGAGAAATGTAGAAATTAAAAGCGTATGCGTATAAAACTATTTTGAACGAAGGTGCTTTAAATATCACTGCAGTTAGAAGCTGAAAATGTCAAGCTATCCAATGGTTGGATAGATAAATTTTAACAGGGGCATGGTGTTCGGTACAAACAAAAATGTTGGTTAAGTGAAAGGGTGGATGAACCCACTACAGCTCACTGGATGCAGACTCCCTAATCTGATAACTATGAACAATGTAGATTTATAACACTGACCAAACCAGATTATTCTTCAATTTGATGCTGGACAAGACTCAGTTTTCATGGGGGAAATTTGCCGTGGGGGTAAGAAGAGCAAGGAACGCTGATGGCAGTGAGAAAGAAACCTTCGTCATTGGGAAGTCAAAAATATCAGGTGCTTCAAAACTATTTCCACCTTCCCATGCAAATACGCAAACCATGTCAAGGCATGTATGACCAGCACAATATTTTGAAAATTTTCTTCAAAAATTTGCCAAAATGAGGGATACTGCATGAAAATTACTGCTGTTTGTAATGTGCAGCACATCCTCCAGAAGTTTCTTTTCTGAGAAATGTGGAAGTAATTTTTCTGCCACAGAATTACACCAGCTATCTTCAACCTTTGGACTAAGGGCTAATTCATGCCCTTATGGTTAAACATAGCACAGGCCTTTTTAAGAAAAAGCCTTGAATGTGATGGGCCGAAGATAGACAGTAAGCCAGCATAGCTCACAGATGAATAATTATCAGGCAATGGAGACTAGTGAGTGTTTATTAAAAATTGTTTCACAAAAAACAGGATTCTGTGAATTTGACATAGTTGCTCCTGTGGAAGGTGTTGGAAGTGAGTTACAGGAGTTTAAAGAATTAGTAGGAAGTGATTGTTACTTCTGAGTATATTGTAGCTGTAGAAGAAAGTGGGGCCCCACTTTCAAATTGCTTTGCTGCAGTCAACCCACAATGGGAGATGCCTCGAATTGTTTAGTAATGAAAACATTTCCTTCATGAGAAATCTTCTTCTGCTTTTCACGTATGTCCACTGTTCGAAAACATAAAAAAGTCCTCCGATTCACTGTACAATATCAGCCATTGCTTTCACCAGATACAACTATTTACTGCTCACATGGCGCTCATTCTTGAGTAATTAGTTTGGTAAACACGAGTCGACACCAACACCCTTTGCAACAACCTTCTTTTACTACCACTATCTCGGTTTCCATAATATTATTGTTTTACTCAATAGAACCAACAAAGATGTGGACCCATATTAGTTAATTCTGTCAATTACAATACTTCAGAACCTACATATCTCAACTGACCCCCTATTGTTTAGACCAGTGTAATTAATAAGTCTGAAAATGACATACCATACCTTTGGGGAGGTCGGGGGTCACCCTATAGGCCAGATATATGCTTCAACCATTAACTTTTGATGAAAATTTGTACCTCATCTTATCTGAAGGGCGTCTTAGCTGCGGAAATATACGGTAGTTTTGAATACAACTCAAAACGGTTAGCGAGTTAAGAAATTCATAGCCCATTCTCACTATTAATGTAATTCATAATGGGTATAAGTCCATTTACTTTGAAAGTACAGCTTCCCCACTATTTGCAAATTCTACCAGTGACAACCTACAAAGGAGACAGATGAATTATTACACTCGACAAAAATTTTGAAGTACAGTAAAACCCTGTTATAACGAACCCGCTTTTCAAGAATTCCTGTTTTTCACACTTTCGTTGGTCCCAGCAATAACGCCATATAAACAGTGTTCCTGAAATTCGGTTTTAACGAATCAATTTTTTTTTAAGTCCGCTTTTAAGAAACAGGTGTGACACCAGTCACAAAATTCGGTTTGGAGCTGCACTTTTTGTTTTTGAACATTAAATTGTGTCATTACGATGAACACCTGAGTTATTTAAATTCCAAAAACTGTGTTAGCATTTGAATCTTTGTCTCATATCAATAGCACAAGGTTGCAGGCTGCAGTCGATGTTTGTACACATCATATCGGCTGTGCACTCGCCATAGCCAATGATGCTATTGCCGACCTTGGAAAGCTACTGCAGTGTATGGTTAAATTATGCGTTTTTCGTACAATAACTTAAATGAAAAATTTAGAAAAATTAAGAAAGACAAACTTTTTATTTTCGGCTCAAACTTTTAACAGTATTAATCAAAAGGTCAAACAATTAAGAATGCAATCATGAAAGTTCCGACAAAATTTTATGTTGCAGTCACAGACATATAACATTCATGGAGTATATATCTGTCAAAGATGTTACGCTTGTTGGCATCTGTGACTGTATCACGTTTGTGTTGTCTAATTTTAATAGTGTTTTTATACGTGTGATTATCTCTAGTAAACAGAACGCTGACGATTCAGCAGAAGATAACGATTATTCGAGATTATGAAGAGAATTGTGGTGTGAAATTACGCATCTTGGCAGAGAAGTATGATTTGGCGTAGTCATCTTTGTGCGGGGTATTAAAAAAATAAGGAGATGTTATTAAATTTGGAAGGCTCATGGTTCATGTTCTTCCAAAAGAAAGAAAGTATGAGATTCGTGTTTCAAAGGCATAAAAATTGCTCTTTTCGAGTGGTTTCAGAGAATAAAAGCTGCGAATATTCCCAAAGGTGTCAATGTATTGGGTGAGAAGGCGCGAGAAATTTCACTGAGGATGGGAGAAGAGAACTTCAGCACATCAAACAGCTGAATCGATCATTTCGAAACACTTTACAATATTTCAACCCAGAATTTGAGTAAAGAAAGCGCATCTGTGGACAATGAAAGTGCGGCATATTGGAAAAGTTCTATTTTGCCACAACTAATTCAAGAGCATGATGCCAAAATTATTTTTAATGCTGATGAGACTGGTGTGTTTTATAATCTTCTTCCATCAAAAACACTGTCAGTTAAAGGTGTAAAATGCTACGGGGTCAAAAAAAGTAAAGGAAGGATGACTGCGTTATTGTGAGTGAATAATGATGGGACTGAAAAGCTGCAACCTGTAATTATTGAGTAGTACAAAACTCCAAGAGGTTTTAAGAACACTAAGACACTTCCTTGACTGCTTTTCAAATGCTGGCTGTGGGACAATATCTGTGGAAGATGATATCCCTGAGGAACACTGGAACATTACTGATGTTCCCGAGACAGTGAAGTTCCAATACTATTTTTTTGTGATGATCAATTTTTTACTGCCACACCCAGTATGGACATAAGTGAGCTGTGTGCTGCTGATAGTGGTGAGAAACAGATTGGTGGTGACAGTGGTGGTGATGACACTGATGAGGCTGGAGAAGAGGAATCACCCACACCAAGTTTTCCTGCGGCTGCGGAAGGACTTGAGACTGTCAGAAGATATAGCTCATCATTTGCTGTAGATGAGACAGTTCTAAACAATATTAACCAGCTGGAACGACAGCTTTTAGGAGTATGCTATGGTGGAAACAAACAACACATATTTCTCCAGAAATAAAGATAGTAAATAAACTGAAAACATTATTTATTATTCAGCCACGAGTTAAATTCTTTCAGTGCCATTAGAGAAATAAATTTTTCTTCTAAAAGATCTTTTGTGGATACGCCTTTTTTAATTTAACACTACTTGATGAATTCTGATATGAGCTTAAAGTTAAAATATCTTTAGGTGCCACAAATGCACAGAACAGTTTACAATTTGTAAACTACTTTCAAGGTATACAGTGTGTTTGCAGCAGGTGAGTTTCTGATGAATTAATATAGCCTAGGTTCTAAATTTCATTCTGGGATACTTCTTTAGTGCATTTTGACCTAAACCCTTATATAAGGAAAACCATCTTATAAGGAACATCTTTTTTGGTCCCTTGAGATTCGTTATATATACTGTATTGAATACTCTTCAACGTGACGTCTTTGACACATTCTGTTGACAGATGCCTCTAGCTGTGTGCATGGTGTTTTGTTGTTGTAAATCACACCTATTTTCCAAGTGTTACTTTTTTGTTATTCTCTTGTTTATGTTTTATTGCTGCAGTATTATTGTGCAATAGCAGCCTAAAGTAAAGTTCTTAGGAGCAAAAATTATATATATTGTAAAAAAGTAAACCAAGAAAAAAATTCCCAGCTAACTCCTGGATTTCTCCCAGATGAAAATATTTCCAGATCTCCCAGTGTGTATACACCCTGCAATAACATTAATATTGCCTCACTCCCTTGAACCACACATATGTACTAACCATCTCATGTTATCGAACTTATGGACAAATAGAAAATTTTCACTGCAATGATAATCTTACTATACAAACATTTTAGCATTTCTCTAAAAAACGGGGCCCCTTTATTTTGACCTATCTTAAGCTAACCTATTTTACAAAGTGCCCATTTTATACCCAAATTAAACTAAACAATGCCCAAAATCTGTGCCTGGTGGAGGGCAATTAGCATGTTAGTGGTCAGAGGATGTTAAGTGAAAGGCCTTGATTAAAAACAATGTTCTATCAACTTTTGTGAAAGGCAACATGCATACCTCCCCCCCCCCCCCTCCTACAACAATACAGAGGCAAAGAAACTCATTGCATTTGCACACTGAAAACAGATAATTAGGTCAAAGATGCTGCTGTTGTCATATGGGCAACATACAAGAAAATTTTACAGCTAAAGAGAGCACACAAGTACAAGGGAGAGGAAGTATGTTAATGTATATATATACTCACATCTCCTGTGGCCTCCTCTGCATTTTCTTCGACAGACTGATCAAAATACCCACAACTCACTATTGTTGTTACGATTTCTTTCAGTTTTGCACATGTTGTTCCAACAAGCTCTTTTGGTTTTCCTTCAACAATAGCCAGTAAGTGTTCAGCAGAAAGATTAACTTGGTCCTGTAATTTCAGAAGATTAGATCTACAACAGAGACAGAAAAAAGGGAAAGATAAAAACAGGGCATGTCTCATACCTGGAATGATGGCGTGCCTTCCTCCCCTCCGTGCTTTGGAGAAACTTCAACATAGAGGTCGTCTAGATACTTCAAATCCTCTTCAGTCAGCTGTGCTGCGCCATTTCTACCAGCCAAAAAATCTTCCCGGACAGTTTCTTGCCCCATACTCTGAAGTACATCCTAGAGCAAAAATTTTTGAAGTTGAGATATCAAAACTATTTTTCACTGGAAAATTTAGAAATAAAATTTTCCACATTACTAGCATATAGTTAGCTAAAATGATATCTTTTCTGTTGCAGTAGCTACCCATGAAAAAACAAGTTTCATTAAAGATTTTTTTTTCCACTCATCTTCACTATCAGCAGTG
This sequence comes from Locusta migratoria, assembly GCA_026315105.1. Classification (NCBI taxonomy): domain Eukaryota; kingdom Metazoa; phylum Arthropoda; class Insecta; order Orthoptera; family Acrididae; genus Locusta; species Locusta migratoria. The sequence goes on along the minus strand of CM048746.1, from coordinate 392,176,069 downwards.
GCCGAATCTATTAAGTTGCTACTAATTTCTTTACTGTGCATTAACTTGTTCGCAGAGTTTTCCACATTCCTGAATTGGTCAAAGTCTGTAGACATTGGGGACCTTCAACTGGCAATTATTATTGTGCTGCATCCAACATTACTAAGAGTAATGTGTGAGATGGGATTACTGTATCATACCGATTTCCATACCACTGTTCTGTTTTGTATTGTCCAATGTATTATTAACAATGAGAATTTATGCATTCACTGAGCCATCTCAGGGGTCACCCACTTCTGCAGGCAAGCCTATTTTAGTGTAGTTCATTAAAAACATTTGAAGTGATATATACACCGTTTACTTTCAAGGAAGCTTGCTGTGCTGTTTGTGGGACAGCACTGCAGGTGTGGCTTCTTTTAAACAGAGCAGCATGGTGTACCTAAGATTACTTTAGAAAAATAAAGAGCTAAAAATACATTTAAAAAAATTTGGGAGGTCAATCAGTGCTGAATGAGTAAGAAAAAGAAGAACCAGAAGAAGAAGAAGGGGGGAAGAAATAATGAGGATCAAGGTATCTTGACAGCTGCAAATTTCTTTTCAATAAATTGTACATCAGATTTTAATAAAAACTACCTTGACAAATCTGGTAAAAAGGGGAAATTTCCTAACAATTTACCAGGAGGAAAATGGATGTGTTTATTCCTCTAGTGGAGATTAGAAGATTTATCATTTTGTCTACAAGACAATATTAAAAGAGCTTGTGCAGAAATAAAAAGAGAATCAGTAAAAATATATTTTTTTCAAACAAAGCCAACATTGGAAAATCTCCCTCCTGGCAACATAATAAACTATGATGGAATCAACACATTAGATGAACCAGGCAAGCACCTGATAAATGCAAAACAAGATAGGGCATGCTGAAAAGTGATGGATTCTTTGAAATCTTTTTGATAATGATTGTATCAAGTGTCGATGATAAATTTCTTCCTTTTACAAATCTGTCCATTTAAGGGACACTGAACAAGGTGGCCCACAGGGAATCCTTTTCCAAAGGAAAAAAAGTATGGTTTGTTTTGTTGATATTTTAAGAAGCAGGTTGCATTGCATTAACTCAAAGTACTGACTAGGATTTTAGCAAATTATGCAGAAACATAGGATGGATTTCATGCCACAGGCCTTGTCCCATTTAATACCAGATTGAACCGTACAGAAATTGCCTGATAATGAAGAGGGATGCTGAAGCAACACAGAGGCATAGACTTCCAGTGTGAAAGAAATGCATGAAGTAGTTCATTATATTCTGAATAAACCTGGTAGTTCACCCCATTGAAGAGAACATTCCCCTGGAAAGGTCGACTGGGTGCCTTTTCCAACAGGAAAATAAAAACATTGTGACAAATGACGGTGATTCTAGCATTAGTGAAAGCGAAAATGACCCACCACCCGATGATGTTTTACTGAATACTACTGAAGGAAATTTATCTAATAGTAAAAGTTTCCCTGTTTCGTTTTAAATATTTCAATTTAGAACTTCAAAATTTATAATTCAAGTGGTTAAAAAAAATTAGATTTAATAAACAAAACTGCTAATCTCAATCCTTATCCCTTGTAATGATGGACATCCTTAAAATATATTAAAAGTCAATAAAATATAGACGGTAGAATTTAAAACAGTTGATTTATGTCCAAAATCATCCTATACACTTCAAAATCTCAGGCAGATATTTGCAATACATACGTGTCCAAAATCATCTGAGTACATGGGGTGATTTCGGATACAGTCTTAGACAAACATAGGTGAACACAGATTTTCTGGCTTTATTGTTTACTTATAGACTTGATTTGACAATACTTACAAAAATTATGCTGGAAATAATATCGATACTGCCAAAGATCATCCTGTTTGATGGTACTTCCTTTGTTTATGAACTACATTTCCTGAGTATAATCTATAATTGAGAAAAGTAATGATACTGTGACTCTCTTGGGACATTGGACATTATCACGTAGAAAGACTTTTCTCTCCACAAAGAATGACATGATGTGTTCCATTTAATCATACACTTCATTCCAATGAACAGTTTACCTCCATGCTTTAATTTTGTTCATTTGAAAAAAGCGTGGAACAGTAGTAAATGCCTTCCTGAAGTCAAACATTTTCAACCTGGAAACCAGTATCTATTGCTTTCTTCGTCTTGTGGACAAAGAGCGAGCTGGGTCTCTCACAACCATTGCGTAAATATCTTAATACACATTTATCAAAGAGGTTTTAAAATTTCTGCAATACAGCAACATTAGAGATGGGAAACAGCTGCACTTTCTCCAATGACTAAGAACATTTCACACGTCTACACCAAGAGCATATGCTGAACAAAGTGAGTGTGTTTTTTATGTCTAACTTTATTGTCATCTTTGCAATGAGTTACATGCTATCAATGTTGAATCTCTACCTGGACTGCGTTACTGAGTACTGGAGGAAAAATACAACTAACAGTTACTGATTTCAGATATGACATTCACAAATTATGTTACAATGATTAACATGTGAACTTGCTGTTGTATGAAAGGATATATATTCCCACTGAGGATACTTAATACAAGGCAGATCATATATTTAGATAAAAAAGGGATAAGAGCACACACATTAACTACAAGCTATTTATTTAATTAAAATTGCTTTAAATCCTATATATATTTATCACTTAGCACTCCAGGGTACTGTTTTAAATTAACCTTAAGTCTTAGAAAAGCCTACACCACAAAATTATTTTGCCTTGACAAACACCATTATTTTTGAATTAAAAGAAATCAAATAATCTCTAGAAGCTATTAAGAGTTACATTAAAACTTAAGATTTCACTTAGCAAAATATTTCATAATTATTCCTTAAAAGCAGACTTTTCTTAAAGCAAGGTCACTTAAAGTGAGGAAAGGTGACTTTTTACAATAGTTTTGCCATTACAAAAAAAAAAAAAAATTCTTGAAAAAGTGAAATTTCATTAAACACAGGTTTCTAAATTGTGGGTTGTTCTTGTTATGAAGTTTAAGACTGCTGAAAGTAGTGTGACATAGGTACAGTAAATAAATTATGGCCAGCTAAGGAAACATTTGACTTCCTTTTGTAAAACCTAATAACAGCTTTCACATCCTGCAGCTATCCTCCTGATCTGATACAAAAGCAAATTGCCAGAGCCACTTCCTCATCTCCCCAAATTCAGAACCTTCAACAGAAGAACCCCACAAGTGCCCTTCTTGTCACCGGATACTTTCTGGGATGGAGCGGACTCTGAATGTGGCTCTCCAGCAAGGATACGATTTCCTTAAATCCTGCCCCGAAATTAGATCCATCCTTCATGACATCCTTCCCACTCCACTGAGAGTGTCTTTCCACCGCCCACCTAACCTCCTAGTTCATTCCTATGAAATCCCCAAACCACCTTCCCTACCTTCTGGCTCCTATCCTTGTAATTGCCCCCGTTGCACCCTTCCACCACCACTTACTCCAGTCCCGTAACCCGGAAGGTGTACACGATCAAGGGCAGAGCCACTTGCAATAGCACCCACGTGATCTACCAACTGACATGCCTGCATTGTGAAGCTTTCTATGTGGGAATGACCAGCAACAAACTGTCCATTCACAGGAACGGTCACAGGCAGACAGTGTTTTTTAGTAATGAGGATCACCATGTGGCTAAACATGCCCTGGTGCACGGCCAGCACATCTTGGCACAGTGTTAACACTGTCCGGGTTATCTGGAGATTATATATATGAAATAAATACTGTATGCTGTATATGAAGTGCACAGCTATCATGATTAAATCCTACATTAGGTGACAAACTTCTCAATGTAATGGCGCAGTGAATGAGGGGAAGTGTAGGCAGCCAATCAGGAATGGTGTTGAGAGATACAATAGCTTTGTTCGAGTTGCGATTGCAGCCAGGCTTAAGCATTCAAGTTGCAGTCATCACCATTTGAAAATAAATATGACTGCCAGTGAGCCATTCGAGTTGCGGTGCAAAAAGTGTTGCAATTATTTGTGATAGTAAGAGGAAATTTTTCAGACCGACCCCAAAGCATTTAATACCCGTGCGCCAAGTAGATAAACCAACACACGTGCAAAATGTTTTGTATGCAGCTCGTTCCTTTTCTTCGAAGAAAAGAAGTGCAAAATTTCTGTTATTCTTTTAAATGGGCGGTACATAGCAGTCTCATGAAAATTTAATACGTTATAGTATTAATTTACTCCCTTGAGGGATTTTTCTGCAGATATCTGATGTTTACATTAATCTAGCGATAGCTGAAGTAGGATCTCACTTTAAAAATTAAATTTACTTCTTCCATACAAAGATTGTATCACAAAATGAATTGAGTCACATACCACACTCGTTACTATAAATAAAGTGGCCACATTAACATCCTCTGTTCTAGAGGGAAGTCGGCACAGGTAGCAAATTGCATGCATTATACTTAAATCTAAGAAGTTAAGACAAATATGGATTCAGAACCACTATTGCAATGATCACATGGAACTATATCATCAAAAGTCTTGGTATGCAAAAACACACACCTGTGCCCTTTTATTAACCAACTGCGAAGAAACAGAAGTGCAAAATGTTTTGCTCAAATTAAAATTACACTATTAGTGACTGATCTACTATAAAAAGGTTGTCCTGTGTCATTTAGAAAGCAACAACATATCTTTGAAAAGCATACTGACGTATGGCGCAGATCACTGTCTTTTTAAAAACAAAGTTTGATTAATGATGAAAATTCTCCTCAGAGACAATAAATATTGTTGAAATGAGATAGAATGGCTGGCCAGTACTTACCTTTGTGCTGTACCGCCGATAGTAACACAAAATGAAAAAACAGAAAAAAAGGGGACAAAGGGACAAGCTTTCGGAACAGAGTTCCTTCGTCAGGTGGGAGAGAAGGGAAGAATAAAGGATGGGAACAGAAGGGAAAGGTGGTTCACGACCTAGGTCATGAAGGTGGTGTTTCGGGAGTGTTGACGAGATACTGCATGTATGTACTGAGCCATGCCAGAGAGGATAAATATAACTAAAGAGGAAAGATCAAGTAGTAAAGAGAAGAGAAGAGAGTGAAATTAATGATGCTGAGGGGTGTAGGAGGGGCGGGGGGGGGGGGTGTCTAAAACGTTTTTCATAAACAGGGAAATATGGATGGACACACACACACACACACACACACACACACACACACACACACACACACGGAGAGAGAGAGAGAGAGAGAGAGAGAGAGAGAGAGAGAGAGAGAGAGGGGGGGGGGGGTAAGGAACGGATAATGAATAGGTGAGCTGAGGATGGAGGAAGGGGAGGGGTTAGCGTAGATTTAGGCCAGGGGGTTGGCGGGAGGAGTGGCTCTATAAAATAGAAGTGCGCGGCATCAGCCTGGGGGCACTGTCATGTCATAAGAGTCAGTGGATGATACCTATGATGAAGTATTATGGAGGACCGCTTATGGTGTGGGGATGTTTTATGGGTGATACAGTCGGTAATCTCTTAAGAATTAATGGAACATTGGAGAATGAAGGATATCACAGGATACTGATCAACAATGCAGTTTTATCTGGAAAGACGCTTATTGGTCGTGGGTTTGTTCTGTAGCAGGACAATGACCCCAAACATTCTACTAAATTGTGTAGAGGGTATATCAATAGAAAAGAGAAATATGGGGAACTGAAAAATATGATTTGGCCAAGTCAGTCACCAGACTGAAAACCCATTTAACTATTATGGGCTGAACTTGACAGGGAGGAAACTTAAGTCGACTAACGTTGAAGCTCTGTGGAATAATTTACAGATTCATTCGACTGCAATATCTACACAACACTAAAAAATTTTATTTCCAGAATGCCAAGAGTGTGTGCAGCTGTTCAGAGGGCAAGGGGTGGATACTTTGACAAGGCTAAAATATAAACCTTATTGTATTGTACATAAAAATTAAATAGACCAACAAAAAATCATTATGATGTGTCTGTACATAGAAATAAAGTATCTAGTTTTGTGCATAGGTAATCAAAAACTTTTGACCAGTAGTGTACTTCTAAAATTACAGATGCTGGTGGTTGTTCTCTATTCGAATTCTGGAGTGTTTGGCGAGTCTTCCTTTGTAAAAGAATTTCAGAAAGTTGTATTTATCAATTCTGCTTTAGCATATTTGTAAACCATAGCATTACCACCGCTAACGCATAATGAAGGCATTGATTGTGTTTCGCCATTATAGCTGGGTTGGCGTAAGTTGATCCCTGACAAGTTGCAACAATGAAATGCAAACAGCTTCTGATGAAAACTGTTTCACGGAGGTGTCAGAGTTATTTACAAAATTGCATAACATAGCTGGTGACAGATGCATGAAGTTGTCATGAACGAAATATTGCAACTGTCAGATCAACTTACAGCTACTCAACTATGATATATGAACAACCAGAATTTCCTTGGATTTTCTACTATCTTATGTGACAAGGTTTCGTTGTGTAAACTATTATAATTTCAAACTAAATTTCAAGTATCTGTAAAAGATTGCTGGTCTTGGGAATTTGTGTGTATGGTGTGTGTGTGTGTGTGTGTGTGTGTGTGTGTGTAAATTTGGAATGCTTTTCCCTTTGATTTTGCAAGTGTGATCTAACCTGTTTTGTTTAGCACAGTGGTAGTTCAGCCCTTTTTTTGTTAATATGTTTGGTTTAAATCTGTTAATATTATTTTTTTGAATGTAAGCCATATCTGATCTATGCTCAGATAATTTGTTTTGGAAGATTGGAGATTAATCTTAACTTTTATCTTATATGATTTTTTGTTCAATCTTAGTTTTTTATATCTCCAGAAGTAATTGTGGGATGTACATGAAACTTTGCACACCATAACTCACCAACACAAGGTCTTAGAATATAAAGTTTCATTCTCCTCTTGCTTCCCATTATTTCACAAATCTAGGGTAAAGTTGACGATTTTTCAAAAAGTGCTAAAAATGGGTATTTTCAGTCAAATTTTTCAAAAAACTGTTTTCTCCAAATTCCTTTAAACTATGCTCATTAGAAAGAGCATATTCTAAACTATCTAGAAAAGTGGATTTGGTTTTGCAATGCAAGCATATGAGGCCCTAAAAAGTAGCATAATCCTAGAGGCGCACTGGAAGTTTGAACCCATTTTTCTGTCACTCAAATTATACCTAAAATCTTTTATTATGTCTAATAAATATTTGTTAATGCCTGGGATAAGTGAAATAAGAAGTCCTGATGAATAGGACGTAGCTCAAGCCAGAATAGAAAAAGAATAAAAATAGAAACAATGTCTCTCTCTCTCTCTCTCTCTCTCTCTCTCTCTCTCTCTCTCTCTCTCTCTCTCTCTCTCTCTCTCACACACACACACACACACACACACACACACACACACACACACACACAAAATTATAATTTAGAATGAATGTAAATTGTAAAATATTTGCACAATCATTATCTAATTATTAGTAGCATTTTTAATTAACACCACCAGCTTACTGAAGGAAAATAAGTATATAAGTGAGTTGTTATGGTTTAACCACTGCTAGATTCATTTCACCTTAGAAAACCAGTATCTCCATCACCGTAGGGGCTACGCTCGAGCATCAACAGCTATGGATGAGTTTCTTTACACAGGTTTCCAAGCCTGATGAATGTAAACAGGAATGGTGTATTGTCGGCCAGACAAATTTACTGACGGAGCTGGAATAAGTGCAATAATGTGGTGTGATGGAACCCAGTACTTGTCAATTATTGGTGGTCAATAAAATGAATCTGCTGGACCATGAGGGTGCATAAAGTTTATTAATGCACCCCTTTGCTCAGTGGAAGTCTCACAGATATTCCCAATCCACCAAAAATTTTCTTAGATGCATGCAACATATTGTCCAGCTTGGAGGGCAGACATTAATGTGCCTTCTTTAGTTCTCTGACCCATTGTAGCTAGAAAAGATTATCAATCATTTGAAACTCTGCTGACCTGAATTATTTTTTCATCAATAGGTAAAAAGTGACAATTTTCTCTAGTGCCTGCTACAGTTTGTGCATGTTTAAACCTCACTTCTTGTGACAATTTTTTTTCTTCCCCCCCCCCCCCCCCCCCGATAAAAACGTTAACTGTAACAGTGTCATGCCACAAACAATAACTGATAATGCAGAAACTTAAAGATTCCACTTTCTCATTTTGATGAAAGTAGATAACAAATGGATGAATTGTTGCTTTCCAGTGGAAGCCTTGCACAGCATCCTGAATAATAAAAGAATAATTTTCCAAAAAATCCATTAGGACAACAAGCTCTTTGTTTTTCAGATAACATTTAAGGCCTTTAAGGTGCAGTTATTCCAGCTCCATCAGTAAATTTGACTGTCGGACAATACACCATTCCTCTTTATATTCATCAGAAAATTAATGTAGCATAGGGTAAGGTGGTACAAATTTGATATAGGTACAATTCCGATCAACATAAGTTTTCAGTCTCGTATTGTTGCTAGCACTTGCCTTTGTGTGGCGTGTGTAGCAGGTTTCTACAGCTCCTCCTGTCTTTTCCAAGAATACAACACTCTGTGTTAAGGAGACATAAATTTTTTCGTGTAAAGATGTACTTGGAGCTACTTCATCGAACATGCTCTTATAAATGTTCTAGTTTCCACGTGCTTGTAAACTCGTTATTGTGCAACGTTTGGTACAGCGAAGTAGGCACTGGTGCCCAAAGGAAAAAGTGCTTTTTATGTGGGAAAAGTCAGTGATCAAAATTGTACGAGGAAGTGATCATAATTGTACCTAGTGTGGTACATTTTATATCGATTTTTCTCAATTCTGTAACCTTTTTTTGTGTTCATACCAACATATGTAATTGTCTAATATTTGTGATACATATTCATTAAACATTCTAGAACAAGTGCCATAGTTAAAATTATTTCTTTTCTCAATATGTTTGCAGTTACAATTACATTTGTCAGAATTGATTGAAATTGTACCATCATACCCTATAAAAAATTGAAATAGGTTAGAGGAAACAAAGCAACCTATGAGTGGCTTCTAATTTTACTCAGGACACTTCAATAATTTTAGTATCAGGCTTGGGAACCTGTGTAAAGAAATGCTTATCACGCTTGGGATATCCTGTGGTAAAGAAACCCACCCGTGGCTGTTGTTGCCCCTGTGGCGATGGGATGTTGGTTTTCTCAGGTGAAATGAAACTAGCAGTGGTTAAACCATAGCAACTCATTTATACACTCCTTTTCCATCAGTAAGCTAGTGTTTGTTCATTAAACAGGCTACTAATAATTCGATAATGATTATGGAAATAAGTTTTATGAATTAAATTCAGTTTGTGTCTGTGTGTGAGAGAGAGAGAGAGAGAGAGAGAGAGAGTTGTGGGATGGGGGGGGGGGGTGGACAGTTAAGAATTAACATTGTTTCTATTTTTATTCTTTTTCTATTCGGGCTTGAGCTACGTCCTATTCATCAGGACTTCTTATTTCACTTATCCCAGGCATTAACAAATATTTATTAGACATAATAAAAGATTTTAGGTATAATTTGAGTGACAGAAAAATGGGTTCAAACTTCCAGTGCGCCTCTAGGATTATGCTACTTTTTAGGGCCTTATATGCTTGCATTGCAAAACCAAATCCACTTTTCTAGATAGTTTAGAATAGGCTCTTTCTAATGAGCATAGTTTAAAGGAATTTGGAGAAAACAGTTTTTTGAAAAATTTGATTGAAAATACCCATTTTTAGCACTTTTTGAAAAATCGTCAACTTTACCCTAGATTTGTGAAATAATGGGAAGCAAGAGGAGAATGAAACTTTATATTCTAAGACCTTGTGTTGGTGAGTTATGATGTGCAAAGTTTCATGTACATCCCACAATTACTTCTGGAGATATAAAAAACTAAAGTTCGCACTTTTTTTTAACCAGCAATTTTTTCACCCAACTTTGCCCCAAATTTTCTATGTGACAATTGCTCAGAAATCCTGTTCTTAATATTTTACTTTAAAGAGCTCTAAGAGTTGTATAAGATGGCCAAGTTTTGTTTCTTTCATACAAATACTCCCAGAGATATATCATCTCAAATTGCTGAAAATTCAAGGACGCACTATTGGAAGCTGTGCTATGGTCTTAAACAAGTGACTGTATCTCCGGAAGTATTGAATTTTTGAAACTGAAACTTTACCAGTGTTCATTGAGAACATGTGTGATTGTTCATACCAAATTTCATTAAAATCCATGAGGGTCATGTGGGAACTTTTCTTGATATTAGACCACTTGGCACGGAATGGCCCAGCTGTGAATGGCAGTACTGAATAGTGCAACACAAACAAACTACCAGGACGTTGCAAAATGACTTGATAGTAAACCTGCACCTTAAAAAGTATCTGGGAAAATATGGACACAGACAATGATACAAGTTGTATAATATTTAAGCTGTCAGATATGGGAAAATACCAATGGTGAAATTAGTTAATGACCATGTAGTAAAGGCCATGATCTTGCTCGGGGAAAAAAGAAAAAAAATCAACACGTTTTTTCTAGTGAAATCATTGACCAATATTCCAACACTTAAACCAAACCTTAGCCTTGTTCACCTCAGTAAGTTTTCATTTTGAGCTATCAGACATTTTGACATCGCTTTGGAACATTTTGTGGTACATTTGAAGATCACCACGGAAACATCAGTCAAACTGAAAATTAACAACAAAACCACAAAATCAATCATCTCAGTCAAGAGCCGAGCAAAAATAAATTTCGAAGTCACCAGATGACGACATCGTTAAAACTATGCTACCAAGAAACCATAACATGACGTGACACTTCGTGTGAAATAACAAAGAGTCATCCCTAGATCACGTGACAATTCCAACTACATGTTGAGAACATGTGCAGAATTCTACACTAACTCCAGAGATACTTCTATTCTCTGCCACCCAGACTTAAGCTGGGATCAAAGATTATGTATTCATTGTACAACAAGGAATTTACATACAGTAAAACCTCGTTTTTACATTCTCGGTTTTTATGTTTTCCCGCCATTTACACCATTTTTTGTCGGCCCCGTAAAACTTCCTATGTTTACAATGTTAATTCGCCCTCGTTTTTGCATTAACATATTTACGCATTTCCCGCGTTTTACACTTTTTGAAAGCATGTTCATGAAGAAAAATGACGTACTGTACATAAATCGACACTAGCATGGCTTTCCCCTTAAAGTATAGCGCTTAAAAATTATTCGCATTAGAGTTTCTTGACACTTTGTGTTTATTCAAACGTATATTTCGCATTTCGGTGTTGACTTAAAGATGCGCCAATTTGTGGCAATGTACTTCTTTTCACCAGCTTCTTTGGCAGAGCGCCTGGCATGTACTCGGACAAACAGAACGGTTTGTTAGAGAGAGAATAACGCTGATTTGTGGCGGTGTAGTTCATCTTTCCGCTAGCTGCTTTGCCAGAGCAGCTGGCGAGTACTCAAACAATCAGAACCAGTTGCTATGTTGAAGTGAGACTAAATAGTTGCGTTGTTTTTGTGATACATATTTCTGGTTAATAAAGAACTTTATCTGTCACAGTTGGGTATCGTAATACCCACAACCTCAGGAAAAACGGTAATAGTGAGAGATGCCGATCCTATGCAAACGTCACAAAAATACTTATGCATATGTTTGTACTCGAGAATGCGAGTAAATTCTCGAATATTGTCGTGTGAAACATCGAAAAATACAAAACGAACAGAACTGTAGGAGTTTTACTATGTAAATAATTCCGGTGAAAGGCAGTAATTTTGAAAATGTGTTACATAACCTGGCAGCGGCGTCCAAACAATATCTATCGAAGTGGTTCAGGTAATTTTGAAGATGTGTTATAGCCCAGCAGTGGCATCCTTGATTATAATGACTGAAATTACGTCAAAAATTTCCACTTCCCATAAAAAACTACCAGTTCTGCCTGGCACTTAAAATAGAGGTGTCCTTGATTATAATGAATGAAATTACGTCAAAAATTTCTACTTTCCATAAAATTACCAGTTTTTCCTGGCGCTTAAAATAGTTAAAATTTGGATAACCTTTATAGTATAATCAACTCCCTGGCGTGTATTTAGATGTCTATTATGTACATATAATCACACAAACTACAAAAATGCAAGACTGATCCAGTAAGCATATTTTACCATTTAAAACATTATTTCCTGCATTTTACACCATTTCACCGAAGTCCCCTGAAAAGCATAAAAACGAGGTTCTACTGTAGTCCTTAGCGAGTGAGCCTGCATTTGTTAGGTGAGGAAGGGATGAATAAGCGGGACTTGTCCCAACAAAAATGGTATCATTAACGTTCCCAACAGGTTTGCTAACTACTCAGGAAGGAAATCATTAGAATCTATAAAACTTGATAGAATTATGCTTAGCAAAATGTAATTTAAAATGTGTTATTTCTGTAATCTATTATGTACCTCCCATAACTCTAAATAGGGTTACAAATCTATAACAATTAGACAATTTTTAATAGTTGGGAGGTATGGTTTTTGCACTTTGCTAGCCTAGTCCCACTTCACCTTACTTTTCTTCCACCACTCATTCCACCCATGATTCCTTTACATCCTGGCATCTCTCTCTCTCTCTCTCTCTCTCTCTCTCTCTCTCTCTCTCTCTCTCTCTCTAACTCCCATTAATCTGCACCTTTCTCTCCTCTCCATTCCGCCCCCAACCCCTTTGGCTATATCTTGGCCCCTCTTTACCCGGGATACACTTCATTGTCTCCTGCAACCACTGAGCTATCCAAAGATCTTCCTTCCTGTCCACACCTTGTGTTCTTCCCTACCCGCCTCCCCCTCAAATCACAAGCAATGCCAAAACAGTAAAGCACAAAAGTTAGCAAAGTTGGGTTTTGTACTTGCTATACTTCTAACACCAATTCACACCTGACAAGGATATACGTGTTACAGGCTAGGGTATTGATGCTGTTCACAAATTCTACCAAATATGCTCGGAATAAGAGGATGGGCAACAAGCAGTTATGATTACAGCCAGCAGGAAGGATAAGAAGAACAAGGCATAAATTTATACATGAATTCCTTACAGTAGCATTTTTAGTATCCATAGGCTAGTGTTTTTGTTATCAATGACTTTCTGAACAATTTAAGCTGTCACAAAAACTTTCTGTGAATTATACTGTTCACTCAGGAAAGAAGAAAACTTTTTACAAAAAAATAAAATCCCAACAAAATTTACAACTGATCTACCTGCTTCTCATTTAAATACACTGGAAAGAACTGCCTGCAAATTCAAATTGAAGAAGAAAAGACACTGAAAAAATGGGGTACGATGCCTCCATAAAGAAGACAAAAGATATTTATCGTAATGAGTACCAACTTTAGGTTGAGGTGGTGCAAAGCGAACATGCTTCCCAATGATATTAACCTATGTGAGTCAGTCCTGTCTTCAATCGCTGAGGAATTAGTGTGTTATAGTTTCACATTATTAATACACACATTTAATTATGAGTCACCGAATACCTACCCAGTGAACAAATGAGAAGAACACAAACAGTTTTAAAATTATAAAACAGGAGCAAAAGAACACACCAGCAAATTACTGTGCTCGTTCTAAAGATTCACTCAAATGCTGGGGATTTCCAATGGCAATTATCTCAAGTACATGTTATGAAACATTCATATACAAATTTAGTATAAAACGCATCCACAGCAATGCACTTGCCATTTATCAATAAAGAATGAAAATGAAACTTCAATCTAATATATAAAACAATGTTTGTATGTTTGCTTGTATTTTATGACAGCTGTGCTGTTCAGTTACGATGAAACTTTCTACACTTGCTTTTAAAACAATAGGAAAGTCACTGTCTTAGCCTAGAGAAACATCATTGTCAACCTAAGATTTCATAATGTGCCTTGAAATAAACTTAGGAGTACATGTCACTGATCGCCATTAAAGTTATAAAACTTTTCACAATTGTAAGAGACAATGGACTGAGGAGATGGACAGGGAAATGAGGGAGTGATTGGTGAACAAAGGGGAAGGTGGAAATGAAATAACTTAAGACTGGAATAATAAGTATGCAGGTAACAGCACTTTTTCAGCTAGTGATATATAAAAAGGAATGTAACTTTGCAATGAACTGTTTAAGGAGACCAGAGAGATTACTAAAATTAATCCAATAATAAATGGATTGTGGTTGAACTGCAGTTTATGCAGCTCGTGCTCGCTAGGTTAAGAAATGGCAGAGCAGTCAATCAGGAGTCGAGCTATACCGGCCAATAAGATTGCGTGTTTCAGGACGAGTAACTGCGGCGCCAATTTCGAAGTTTGAGGATTTCGGTGCGGCGTTTCTGCAATTGTAATCGATTTTCCATTTATAAGAGATTTTTAGATAACTGTCGTGTTACGGTCATAAGTGACGTCAAACATAGAGCAGGTATAACATGTTTCATTTATTTTATGATTTGTACGAAACAGTGATCACTTTAAGTGAAAGTTAGGTTAGGTATAGGTTAAACAAGAAGTTTTTAAGTATGTGAGGGCACATAGCGCCTGAATCTTCAGTTGAGAAATGCTCAATCGTCAAAAACGTTTCCATACATCGCTTCGATTTGTTTACATAGTACAATTTTAACGTTCTTTTTTATTGCTCGCAGCATCGCAACTCCTGATTGGCTGCTCTGCTGTTGCTTAACCTAGTGAGCATGAGGCACATAAACTGCAGTTTTACCAGGGTTACCATTAGCGTTAGTAGAGTAAATAATAAATAAGAAGGTGTAGTAATCAAAATTAAAAGCAAGTATCTATGTAATTGTGCCAATGTCAACTTGTGTCTAATGATATGCCATGGTTACCAAACCATCTATCAAGACTGTCACTAACATACTCAACATTCAAAGTTTATTTATTATTAAATTAGGTATGGGAATCCATACACTGAAGGAGGTTGTACCAATTTAAACACACAGAACATGTCTCTCAAGCCCCCTTCCTCTCCCCCTCTTTAAACCAATACCATTATGTACTCAACAGCAAAACAAAAGTCATCCAGGGACTACTACTACTACTACTACTACTACTACTAATACTACTACTAGTAGTAGTAGTAGTAGTAGTTACCAGTAATATTTGAAGAGACCCAAAACTAAACATTGCTTTACTGAGGTGCAAGCTGCTGAAACTTAACAGGCAAGAGGTAAACAACAGTCTAAAAAGAGCCACTCCTGTGGCTGATTATCATCACAGAAATTCTAGAGATCAGCCAAAGATAGAATTCCACTTCAGTTTTAACAATGTTCTTACCTGGA
The DNA here is from genome assembly GCA_026315105.1 of Locusta migratoria. Taxonomy (NCBI): domain Eukaryota; kingdom Metazoa; phylum Arthropoda; class Insecta; order Orthoptera; family Acrididae; genus Locusta; species Locusta migratoria. The sequence goes on along the minus strand of CM048746.1, from coordinate 392,160,764 downwards.
CCAGAAGAATTTCTTTAACTTTGGCATGTTCTTGCTGTGCTCTCTCTAGTGCTTCCTTCCGAGCCAATTTCTTTTGCTGCTTAGCAGCATCTGCAGCAATACTTTGGAACTGTTTGTTTAATTCACGAGCAAATTCTAGAGTCTGTTGCACTTCATTAAACTTTGACACAGCATTTAGCTGGTCACTGTTAAGGACTTTACCATTTTTCTCTTCTTCACGGTAAGATTCTATTTTTCTCTGCCAAAATTAAAACAATTCATGTAATACTGTAAAGAAGTTAAAATTTTACTTCCCATCCAGTGACTGTGGCAATGTCGGCAAAGAATACTGAATGCCAGCAATCCCATGACTGCAAATGTTTTGTCATAGTTTGTTGTACAAAGGCAATTATATTTACCAAGCGGACAAGGGTACACACAAGAACCTGTCAACCATGGAGCAGGAACAGTATTATTTACTTACTTAATGGTTTGTACAAAATATTGTTAAAGTCATTCTATGTGGATCGAATTGTGGCAAAGATTTTCTACTGTGTTCTTGTTGATGCCGACAATAACACAAGACCGGGATGGGAAGTAAAATTATACCTTGTAAAGGGCTAAGTAATACTGTTACATTCATAGACATGTGCATAGTTATACTGCAACACTTCACACATTAGAATTAAAGACACAAAAATCTTAGGAAATGAAAAGGTGTACTTCATTGAAGGATATTCCCAGTAATACACTCTTACATGAAGGGCATTACCAATTTTTGTAAGCATTAATGATGTTCCAAGTCACACTAAAGACTTCTCACAAAAGCATTCACTGAACATACCTTTTGTATTTAAGATAACTTACTTTTATACTATATAATTGAAGACACTATTTTTTAGAAAGTGAAATATTTCAATTTGGTATTTGCCACAAAGTTCTGATATCAATGTTCATTATTGAAATACAGTATCTTAATTTCTTAAATTGTCAGCAATCTGAAAGGCAGATTACGTGTGGTCTACAGTGGTCTTTGAACAGCATTATTTTAATCACTAAACTCACGAAAATTTTCTTTTAGAGAAAAGCTGTCTTGTGGATTGAATGAGGTACAAATCCTAAGTTGATTCCACGATAACAGATTACTGCAAAGAAAAATCAGACTTAACAAGGGGGCTAGTAAACAATTACATATTATGGTGGTGATCATTACTGCATCCCTCTATTGCAAATTATTTTCACTTATATGCACAACTAGTAAACGCCAGGCAGTCAACAGAATTGACTGCTGTTCTAGATATGTGCATGCGTATACCTGCTTATGGAATTCGACAACGGCTCTGTGCGAGTGCAGCTCTATCAGTGACAAACTGACTCTCACTTAAGCCACTTATTCAGAAGATTTGCCTTCACTGTTTACTTGAAATCTTTAATAGCAATGTTTGTAGATACTCATTTACAAGTATGCTATTGCATTTTTTCATTTCACATGTGCAAAATTTCATTATCAGTACACTAAGAAATGGCAATTTGTTCTGAACACAAAAAAAAAAAAAAATGCCAATTTCCAAGAACTAGTGATGTGTAGTTTCTACATGAACTAGTTCAATTGAATAATTCCATGAAATGAACTATAGTTCATTTTAATTAATTTTGGTGAACTATAGTTCTTTTACGACTTGCTTTTTCAATCTACTGGAAATTAGAAGGCACACACTCAAATATACTGATGAGGGGACCATCAGAACTGATTTTGATGGTTCTCTGATATGTTGTAGAGGGACATACCTCGAGTATGAGGCTATCTTCTTTTTTAGCAACAGGTCTCATTTTCAAGAAAAATGACGTTTAAGTTTACTGTACAATGTGAGATGTGTAACTTTAGGCATGTTCCAAGGAAGTGAGCGTGGCACAGTGGTTAAGGTTGCCAACTACCACACTGGAGGTACCGTGTTTTTGCTCTCTCTCTCTTTCTTTTCTTTTTTTTTTTTTTTTAAAAAAAAAGAAAAGAATGAAAATCAGAATAGTTCATTTCCATTTCGCAGAATATCAAACAGTGTACAGTGTGTGAAATCAGTAAGAAATATTCAATTTCCATCGTAATTTAATCTTCATGCCATTATTACAAAATCTTGCTCGCTATGCCACAACAGAAATACGGATGATATTTGTCGTAAGAGCAGCCAAACCAAAATGGTTCACAGCACCAAGCACATTCATAAAAGCTACTTTCTTGCAAGCGTGCAGAGGTTTTAAGAGCGATACCAGAAGAAGTTCATTTACTTTTTAAAAAGTTCTCTTATCCGTTAACTGATGTGAACCATGGGTATTTGATCACCTCCGAAGAAGCAGGTGCCCTGAAGTGATGCAATATTAATCCAGGTGATGTCATCGACAACGGTCGATATTTCGGCAGGACGACACCCTACCATTCTAAAGGCACAACTGCACTTAAGGAAGCAATGTGCAAGCGTATTTAATACCTCTGTTTGCAAAGGGTAAACAAGGAAGATAACACACACACACAGTACAAGTCACTGCAAAGTCAACACAACCAAAGATGTAACTACATTCATTACACCAGGAAAAGTTAAGGTTTCACTTTATGAATGTAATTTTACATCATACGGGTTTCTGTTGTGGCATAGTAGCTAATGGAGAAGGTAGCAAGTAAAATTCAATATTTTCACACAATGTACACTGTGTCAATATTCTGTAAAATAAAATGGAAAATGTAGCACTATTCCGATTTTAAAAAAGCAAAAATACAGAGGACGCGAACATGGTACCTCCAGAATTGTAGCTGGAGACCTTAACCGCTGTGCCATGCTCACTTGGAACATAGTTAACGTTAAGCGCCCCATAACACAGTGATCCACAACATCAATTTTCTCGAAAACCAAGGCCCTGCACTAAAAAGAGCTGAGAGTCTCATACGCAGGGTATGCCACTCTACAACATCCGGGGCTCATCAAAATCCATTAGGGCCAATTTCACTTCAGATGGTCCCCTTGTGAGAACACCCCACCCCAGGACCTAAAAGTAAGAATTTCAGAAGCGCTACCTTGTAACTACGTAAACTGCATCATACTGTAAAACCTAACTACATCAGTTGTATGTTAAATATACGTAATTTAATTCTTTATATAAATAATATAGTGAGGACAGTTTACAACTCACCGCAAAGACGTGGCGACGAGCTGCGACAGGCACATACAAAAGACACACACATACAACACATTCAGCTATCGGCCATGGCCTTCTTCAGAAAATAGAGCACTCGCGCAATCACACAGGCACACAACACAGTCATAAAACCATCACCTCCGACTGCCACACTTCGAATCATGCTCTGCAGCGAATCGGGGACGGGAGGGGAGGGGGAGGGGATAGAAAGGTTACGTCACGGTGGTGGGGATGGGTTAGATGGGAATAACGAGATGCAGCTTAGGAATGGAGTGGGGAGGCGGGTGAGCGGAGAAAATAAAATAAAGTAAAATAACATTATATATATATATGCATGCACACTGCAAGTACACAAGACCGCACACACACACACACATTCACACACCACTCAAAATAGGTGAGGTTTGGGATAGAGAGGTAGGAACTGTAAGGTATGGAAAAAAATATATATAGGGAAGTTACGTAGGTTGAGGCCTGGTTGACTTCGGGATCGGAGAATGTATTGTAGGGATAACTCCCATCTGTGCAGTTCAGAAAAGCTGGTGGTGGATGGGAGGATCCAGATGGCCCGGGTTGTGAAGCAGCCATTGAAATCAAGCATGTGCTCCGCTGCATGCTGTGCCACAGGGTGGTCCACCTTGTTTTTGGCCACAGTTTGGCGGTGGCCATTCATCCTAATGGACAGCTGGTTGGTGGTCATGCCAATATAGAAAGCTGTACAGTGCTTGCAGCACAGTTGGTAAATTACGTGGCTGCTTTCACGAGTGGCCCGGCCTCTGATAGGGTAGGATAAGCCTGTGACAGGACTGGAATAGGAAGTGCTGGGTGGGTGGATTGGACAGGTCTTGAACCTCCACCTCACTGATGGCTCCATTCACACTTCCGTCCATATTAAACCTACCAACCACCAACAGTACCTACATTTTGACAGTTGCCATCCCTTCCACGTCAAAAAATCCCTCCCTTACAGCCTAGCCACCCGTGGACGGCATATCTGCAGTGACAAGAATTCCCTTTCTGAATATGCTGAAGGTCTCACAAAGGCCTTCACAAACAGAAACTACCCCACAGACCTATTCCGCAAACAAATCTCCCGTGCCATATCCTCACACACCCCAAATCCTCTTCCCAACACCAGTAACCATCCACAAAAGAGCGCTCCCCTTGTCACCCAGTACTACCCTGGTCTCGAACAACTAAATTCCATCCTTCGCCAAGGTTTTGATTTTCTATCCTCGTGCCCTGAAATGAGAGACATCCTGCCAAAGATCCTTCCCACCCCTCCTAAAGTGGTGTTCCGTCGCCCTCCCAACCTTCACAACATCCTAGTTCATCCTTATGCCACCCCGAAACCCAGCTCACTGCCAAAGGGATCATATCCTAGTGGAAGACCCAGCTGCAAGACCTGTCCAATCCACCCACCCAGCACTTCCTACTCCAGTCCTGTCACAGGCTTATCCTACCCTATCAGAGGTCGGGCCACTTGTGAAAGCAGCCACGTAATTTACCAACTGTGCTGCAAGCACTGTACAGCTTTCTATATTGGCATGACCACCAACCAGCTGTCCATTAGGATGAATGGCCACCGCCAAACTGTGGCCAAAAACAAGGTGGACCACCCTGTGGCACAGCATGCAGCGGAGCACATGCTTGATTTCAATGGCTGCTTCACAACCCGGGCCATCTGGATCCTCCCATCCACCACCAGCTTTTCTGAACTGCACAGATGGGAGTTATCCCTACAATACATTCTCCGATCCCGAAGTCAACCAGGCCTCAACCTACGATAACTTCCCTATATATATATATTTTTCCATACCTTACAGTTCCTACCTCTCTATCCCAAACCTCACCTATTTTGAGTGGCGTGTGAATGTGTGTGTGAGTGTGTGTGTGTGTGTGTGTGTATGCGGTCTTGTGTACTTGCAGTGTGCCTGCATTTATATGTTATTTTATTTTATTTTCTCCACTCACCCACCTCCCCACTCCATTCCTAAGCTGCATCTCGTTATTCCCATCTAACCCATCCCCACCACCGTGACGTAACCTTTCTATCCCCTCCCCCTCCCCTCCCGTCCCCGATTCGCTGCAGAGCGTGATTCGAAGTGTGGCAGTCGGAGGTGATGGTTGTATGACTGTGTTGTGTGCCTGTGTGATTGCGTGAGTGCTCTATTTTCTGAAGAAGAGCATGGCCGATAGCTGAATGTGTTGTATGTGTGTGTCTTTTGTATGTGCCTGTCGCAGCTCGTCGCCACGTCTTTGCGGTGAGTTGTAAACTGTCCTCACTATATTATTTATTCCAACCTGGACTTTCCATTATTATAATTTAATTCTTTTTATTTAATAAAGTACATAGTCCATATGAACTAATTCACCAAACTACTTAAAGTTAACCATGCAGTTTATTTAAAGTAGTTCAGTTAAAACTATTCCGAAATGAACAGTTTCATAAAAAGAACTACTACTTCCTTCTCTGCCATGAACCACTAGGAATCTAAGCAAAAGGGTCCCATGTCTTTCTCACTGAGGGCAATACATAATGAACAAGTGATTTATGCAATGGAGTATCAAGTAGGGACTATCAGAACTTTTTTCTCTTGAACAAAAGAATGTTAAGTATGAGAGTGTTGTAAAAACTAACATTACAATGTTGAGAAGCAGTACTCTTTCATGATGTACACTGTATTATCACAAAGACAATGTCAATGATGAGCAAGATAAGAAACCGTACAAATTCTTTACTAAATGTGGTGCATGCAACCAATAAATGTTTTGTCTTGACACCTTCAAATAAAATGAAAATTATCTGGCTCACCTGTAGATGGGAATACCACCGTCAGCTTTAACCCATGACATCATTGCAGCGCGGTAGTTTTGAAGTGCGTGCATGTTTGTAGAAGGCAGAAGTAATTTTGTGGTGGTTGAGTTAAAGACGATAGTTTGTTTACAAACAAAACAGATGAATATTGTGTGTTTAAAAAGTGATCTAAAGCTTCTCTGTGATGGGTGGATGTATGTTAAACGAGAGATTTTTTTTTTTTCTTCTTATGCGAGCGCCAAAGGCGCGAATTTTTGCGCTATGACCTGTGACCGATGGTACATTCTGTTATCTATAACGACATTATTTTTATCTACAATACAGAAGTATTAAGATATCCCCTATACTGGTTTTCCGAAATCTTTATGGCATCATGGGTCAAAGCATACGGGTGGTATCCCAGTCTACAGTTATGCTAATTATTTTTTTTCTGAATAGACAAGGGTACATACAAGAACCTGTCAACCATAGAGAAGGTACAGTATTAGTTTTGCTGTGAGTGAAATAAGCAACAACACAACTTAACTCTGTAGCCCATGAAAAATATTAACTCAATTCTACACTTCATTTTCATCTGTTGCCAATATAAGCACTGGAGCCCAGCGAGAAGTGTTGTTAAGTCTTACCAAAATATGTAGCTATCACAATGAAAATTAGGCCTATAAAAACTTCATATACATTATTATTACTATTGCATCCAACACTTTTGGAACAGAAGATAACAATCCTCGTGCTTATAGGAACAGTATAGAAGAATTAAAAATTAGAATGTTTGGTAATTTGGTAGAATCCGTGTACATCGGAGGAAACGGCATTGCCATCGATATATATCGAATATTCGATATAGTGTTTCTGAACCGGAGATTCGGGCGCTACGCACCCTCACGTACTAAAAAAAAATCTTATTTAACCTATACGTAACCTAACTTTGACTTAAAAAAATTGATCTGTAGCGTAGCCTTAAGAAGGTTAGGTATAGGTTAAACAAGAATTTTTTTTTAGTACGTGAGGGCGCGTAGCGCCCGAATCTCCGGTTCAGAAACACTATATCGAATATTCGATATATATCGATGGCTATGCCGTTTCCTTCGATGTACACGGATTCTACCAAATTACCGAATGTTTATTTATTTTCTTGCTCTTAGAAATGAGCCCCTTCCTATATACATAAGTTTAATGAATCATATAAATTTGTACCTAGATTCTTACTTATTGTTCCTTTAAAATTCACTTCACTAAACAGGACGTAGACAAGGTAATAACCAACAGCATAACATTTAACATTTTTCTGAGCACTGCACAGCACAAGACTGCAGTTTCACTGTTCACTGTCACTGCCATAAGTGATCTGCATTGTGTATTAAACCAGTGTACATGAATTTTTAATGAAGTGCACACATCTACTGATTAAAGAAACATCAGCAAATAGCACATGCAACCGACAATGAATCCAGCATGAACGTTAATATTTTCCACTCTGTCACTGCTTATACAACCAATTTATGTCAGTGATTAGTACTATTATGGAATTAAGAGCCAATGAAAACCATCTAGTACTGAAGGTAGGCCTAATGTATGCTTTAACCTGTTCTTTCTAACAACATTTAATGTGTTTATACACCTCTACAAAATCAAATGATGTGTGTGTAACGCTACTTTTACATGTAACTTCCTATAACTAGCAAGGTGCACAAATCATTAGATCAAAGAGGCATGGGAGACCACATGAGCACACATTTTAAGTTATACCGGTATTTAAACTGACATTCGGATTTTTAACTAAAAAAGTGTCCTTAATAGTTTCAATACGAACACGCTTGGCTGTTTTACTTGCCTCTAGATCGGAAATAATTTTTCCTCTTCTCTCGACACCCAATACTTATTTACCATTTAAGAAAACTTCTAACCACGCCATAAATGTAGGCTGTTACTAACGGAAACAAGATAGAGCTAGTGGAAGGAGTAACTGTGACAAAGCTTGCCGTATAGATTGATCACTTAACCCCACTTAAACACTGTGACTAGAGATTTGTCAACATTCTTTATTAGTTGTTTTGCCGGTATAAGATAGCAACGAATCATTCTCAAATAAACGCATGTAACATTACTGCAATAGGAAATATTAAAAATACACTCCTTTCCCCTACTGGACATCAGCTATTTATTCTAACATCGTTTACAAAATTGAGCTCTTCCACATTGCTCCACTCAATATCTCGATAAAGAAGTGATTTAACGAACAGTAATTTAGGCTCTAAAAGCCAAATATAAGAGCAATAGAACTGTGTACATGGGGCAATTCTAATGAGAAGTAAACACTGCTTTAGCATCGTCTACTCGGTTTAGAGCACATGGTAAAACTAGACATGGCTGCCGTTGCGCCCCTTGAAATGTCATTTTTATAAGATTTAATTTACTACTAAAACTACACAACATATATATGAAATGCCCATACCTTTCGTTTCTCTAGGTTTCTTATTTTATGTTCAACTACTATAATCACTTGTTTAATAGGATCAACAGCCTCCGTAGAGGCTTGTTTTTCTAACTTCGCTGTAGCGGCAGAAGGCATCCTTCACTGGCAACAACTCTGCTGGTACTTTTGCTCAGTGGAAGAGATAGTTACAGCATTCTATCGATAGAGGACCTGTTGGAAAACAGGTGAAAATCACATTGCGGATACGCATACTAGGGCGCGAAATTGAAAACGTTTACATATTAAAGTTACTGTAACAAATAATACGTTATCGACGTTAAATTCCACATTGAACTTACGCTTATATCGGACTATGCGGTGCAGTATCAGAAATATAGGTTGCTCAATTACTTACTCCAACGAACTGTGCAGTAAGGGGAAAAACATCAAATATTGATAAATTTGTCTTATCGACAGTGACGTCATAAACTACTTTCGTCTAGTTACTGAAGAGAAATAGCGTTATCGATAAACAGATAAGAATCAGAGAAATCTGCGATGTGCAGTTATTGTTTACATTTTACTAAATTTATAAAAATATACAACCGCTACAAATCTCTTATGGTGTTAATTTTCAAAGTCCTTCGGTAATAGTTTGCGATACATGTACAGTTGAAGTAGTTTATTGAATCATTTTTACCATTCAGCTCCACTTAAAAAGCCTGCATTATAAGTAAGTTGTGGTAGTTAGCAAGTGGTATATGAATCTTAATTACTGAAGAGAGGCTGTTTACTTTTACAACTCTTTTTATCTGTTTATTGTTTGGAAATCCTTAGACTATAAAAGACGTCCTCATCATTCCACTGTGAATTAATCAATGGGACATTCCTATCAGTATGCATTGTAGTAATATATATTGTAATAAATATCGATACATCACCGTTTTTCATGAATTATGATATATCTTTCGTGACAACTGCTTCTTCAAACTTAAGTCACGAAATCATTGTTAATAGTTCGAAGTGAACAGAAGTCAGCTGGAATTAGTACATACTTGACAACACTACAAAGCAATGGATAATTACAGTTTTTGTAGCCGGGTTAAATTGTCTTGGTTTCATATCTCTGAATGAAGTTGTATATCGCAGCTCAGCAAAGACTATTTCATGCGTCTGAACAGCGGTATTTTCGATAAGGTAAATATTGTTCCGGGTGGAAAATATAGATGCTACTTAGACTTACAAATATACGGCGGAAAATTAAATGAGGTGAATATTGTAAGTGTTAAATGTCGGTAATATTGTCACATATTATTCATGTGTGCAAATATTCTAAAATAAGATCAATGATCATCAGGTAACACCCACCAACCAACATACAGACCGACAAATTGGACGCGTCAGCTAGTTCCTATAAGAAGTTTTGATCTGTCGATTAGCGAAGGCGCTTCCATACATCTAATTTGTCGGTCGGTCGACCTGTTGGTTGGTGCGTGTGTAGGCCACTTTAAGTTAACAAAAACATTAATAATCTGCCCTTGGGGATTCCGTTAGTAGGTCTTAATAAATTTAATTATGTCTAATTTAAAAGTAAAAGTATAATCTCCAATGAGACTAAACAGCTGTCTTGACGAGGCAGCTTCTAACTGTGACTGCATAGTGGAAACTGAAGGTGTTGGATTTTCAGAGCATAGTTTACTTACAATACATATGAAACCCCCACCCAATGCACTCTCATCAGAAAAAATAACTATTACGTCTAGAAGTTTTATTGGCAATAACATACGTTTCCAATGAGAGTAAAAACAAGAATGGCAAAGTGTATTTACTTCATCAACTACAAATGAGAAGTTTGACAATTTTCTGCTGATTTCAAGTACTGTATTACTTTAACTGCCACTTCCCATAAAAAAGAGACTAATCACTAAAACTAAAATGTTTGGATCTCGAATTGGGATTAAAACTTCATGAGAACAGATGGAATTGTTACACAAAATTAGCAAACTAGGTAGTGGTAAATCTGAAGAGCTCAGAAGGGTAATCAAATATGCTAAAAAGTTCCATAATGATAAGGTATTAGAGGTTCTTCTAATAAATACAAGACCGCTAGGAGCATACTAAATAAACAAACAGGTAGAAAGATGACAACAGAGGATAAGATCACACTCAATATTCAAGGGTATAAGACAGAAAACGAACATAAAATTGTCGAGACAGACGAGACAGAAAACGAACATAAAATTGTCGACAAATTGAACAGTTATTTTTCAGGAATTTCCTCAGATCTTCTGGTCAACTATCCAAACACTGTATGCTCTCTCCCCAATAACAATACTCCATTTTTCTTAATATTATCACATAGTGAAATTGAAGATATTGTTAAGAAAGACTTATTCACCAGAACATAACAAAATAACGTATTTCTTACTTCATAAGTGTAGAAACTATATTAGTGGGGTCCTAGCAGACATCATAAATACTTCTTTTCTGCAGGGAACATTTCTGATCCAGCTGAAACATACGGGTACTAGAATCATACCTCTACATGAGAAAGGGGGAAAAAATGAGGTATCAAATTATGAGCCAAATGCTATACTATCTGCTTTTTCTAAAATCTTTAAATAATGTATATGTATAAGATTAGAAGCATTCTTAAATGCCAATAATATTTTCTCATGTTCCCAGTAGTGTTTTAGGGAAAATATGTCTACCACACAAGCTTTGTATGCATTTTTGGAAAAGTGCTCAGGACTAGTTGACAACAAACAGGCTGCTATTCGCATATTCTTAGATCAGTCCAAGGCATTTGATATGGTCGACCACAAACTGCTTCTTATGAAACTCCAGAAGTATCGGATTAGAGACCGGTAGGCTATAGCCCAGAAATAATTTGGTGGCTACGCCAATGGAAGGAAGCAATATGTTGAAATCAAAAATTATGAGACATTGAGGTCTTGCAGGTGTGCCTCAGGGATCTATTCTTGGCCCTGTCCTCCTCCTTCTGTTCATCATCGACCTCCGAGGACAAATAGCTAATGTCAGCTCCTTCCTGTACCCCATTGATACAAATATCTTGATTACCAGTAGAGTCGACATATTAAAACATGCAGTTAATGAAACTACTGGTCAATTACAATATTGATTTGAATCAAATTGACTACTCATAAATACACAGAAAACTATAAGCATTGATTTCCACACAAGACAAAACCTTACTCCCTACAATGGCGTTATATTCATTGGGAAAACACCATTAATAACAGAGGACACCAAATTTCTTGAACTTACCATAAGTAACACTCTTAATTGGAAACCACATATCTATGCCATATCACAGAAACTCAACAAAACAAGTTATTTATTAAGATCACTTAGAGTTACAGTCAGTGTATATATTTTGAAGATGATATACCATGCTCTGTTTGAGTCTATTTGAGCTATGGCTTGATCTTCTGTGGAAGTTGTTCTGAATCCCTTGCAATTTTCAAACTTCAAAAACTAGCAGTAAGAACAACAGCATTTAAAAAAAGGCTTGAGCACTGTAAATCACTGTTTAAACATTTAAATATTCCGCCACTCCCAAGTCTCTATATACTGGAAGTGGCTTGTTTTACAGTTCAACTCTTGTAATCTCTTAACAAAACTGAAGACTACCATACACATAAGAAATAAAACCGACCTGCAGATAGTCTCACAGCACAAAATTATATGCTAATGGGGTTAAGTATATGGCCATCAAAACTTATAACCACCTCACTCCAAGCTTAAAAACTATCAAAAATAAAAATAAAAAAAATAATAAAAAATAAAAATGAGAACTAAATTGAGAGCATTATTACCAAATAACTGCTTTTATTCTATTCAGGAATTTCTTGTAATAAAATTGTAAGTTCTGTCTGTGAACTAATGCTTTAGCTATAAGTATTGCATATAATTCACTTATTTATGTATGAACTTAACTCAGAATTAATAATGTATGTAACCCATAATCTCCTGTACTATATTGGTACATTTTTTGATTATGGTGTGATAATTTTTCATATCCTGAAGATTGCCTTGTACTAATATAAATAACTTCACAAATCCTATTAATTGCCTTGTGCTAATGTAAATATTAATTAACTTATATTTTCTAATTATATTTCTTATTCTGCATTTGTTTTTCTGCCTTGTGAAATTGGTACCACCACAACCGTTCTCTATTGTACCATTTTCTTAATGTTATTCTTATTGTCTTGTTGTATTCACTGTGTTGCTTCACTGTACAAATGTATTTAATTCATATTTGACTTGTACTATATCATTATGAGCTCTATTGTACAAATAAAAAATGACAGCATAAAACCATCATGGGCCCTCAGGATAGCATCGAGGGCAGTTTGGTCAGATTCTGACTGCACAACAAAAAAGCGCAGTGAGTGCCAACTAAGATTCATATTCGTTCTTGGTCAAACCCTTTTTAGTTAGATTTCATGAACTGTTATTCATGCATGTTGCCTGTGTAAGTATAAAGAAAACTGGGCTACACTTTGGCAGCACTACACCTCCACACCCACCCGCCCCAAAATCTATTGTGAAGTCAACAAATCAGTAGCATATTCAGAGTTTTTGTTAAATTTGAAAGCTGTTGCTGTGAATCGGTGTGTCAAAATCAATTAGAAAGATAAATAACAATCATAATTGCTTAATTTGTATGATAGCCAGATATCTATGTTTGTTTAATGCACTTTAAGTGGAAAAAGTGACACTGCCAGATAAATTCAGAAGACACGTAATAACCAAAGAATTAGTACTATCTAACATAATGTAAGAACAAACACTATCTATTGTCTTGTCTTAACAATAGGTGCTTGCTTCCAACCTGGGATGTTGCCTTCAGCAACCAATTCCTTTTCCCTCCCCGAGGAAGGCAAGGCGTAGTTATATTAGCAAAATTATAGGGATAGTTAATTTTCTACTTTTAAGTGTTTCTTATCAGCAGTATTTGGCATTTTATCTCATGAATGATACAGCTGGCTATCCTTTCCATCATGATTGCTGTTGCATTTTCCTTTTGTTATAATTTATTTTAAAAATATTTTAAATGTGTTGATAGGGATCCCTAGTCAAATATTAAATGAAATTTAAAATAAAATGTAAATTAATGTATCTAATACGGAAACTGTCAAATACAATATTCAAAATACCATTGTTCATCTTGGAGAATTTGGAATTATATGTAGAAAATTGACATTTAGCGCTGAAATACATTGATGAAACAAATGAAAGAATATGACAAGACAATTAAGGCAGGAGGTTCATGTGAATAAGGATTGTAAGAATTTGCAATGATAAATTGTTAGACAAAAGTGTACACCAGTTATTATGATAAGCAATAAAGGTTAAAACAGTAAATTGGCTAGTCAGTTCATTTGTTGATTTGTTCTAGTCAGCTCATTTGTCAAGTGTTTGTGTACAGTACAGTCTAATATAATAGCTCCCTATTTTCCGCACCCTACAGTTCCCATCTCTCTATCGTAAACCTCTCCTATTTTGAGTGCTTTATGTGTGGGGAGGAGGGGGGGGGCATGCATTCATTTTATTTTCCTCCACTCACCTGCCTCCCCACTGCATCCCTAAGCTGCATCTTGTTCCTCCCATCTAATACTACTCTGGAAGGCTGTGCTGTATCCATGTCCACCACCATAACCCAATCTTCAAATCAACCCTCCCCTTCCCTCCCCTCCCCTCTTTCCAGAAGTAGCTATGAAGAGAGTAAAAGGCAATTCATCAATACTGACTTTCTTTTAAAGAAAATGGTAATGAAATATTAATTACAAAATAGCCTCAACACTCGGGATTGCTTGCATGTGTATTCTTTCCATTCATTTGTTATCCATCTCCTTCTTTCCTTACTGTCCATTGCCTTGTTGCCCCATTCTATTTCACCTGTATATGTACCTGATATCGGTGTGTAGTTTCACTTTCAGTCTGCTCAATTCTCATGAAGTCATGTCTCCGGAACAACTAACCCTGCAATAATAAAATTTTCCAGGTACCTTCATTAGAATATTAGGAAACTGTCTGCTAAATTTATTGCCAGTAGAGTTAATAGTAAATAATCAGCATTCTCTTTCACATTTTTTGTGTTTATTTTATCCAATTGTGCTTTTCGCGTTGTTAGCACATCAGACTGGAATTATAAGCAAATGTTATATTTCAGGCCCACGTACCTAGTGAACAGCGAAAAAAATTGAGCAATTTTTAAAAATTTGGAACTTACTTGGATGAAGAGATGTGGGTTCTGATGCATTTGAAGCAGTAGTGGGAACAGTTTAACAATTTTATGATACTGCTGTTAAGGACTGCTACAAAAGAGGTAAACAACAAAGCTCCAAATAAAACTAGGGACTGGAGAGGTACATTATGAAACTTAATAAAATGTTTTTGTATGATAAAACTCACCATAACAGAAGACGATGCGGTACTGCAGGAGTTTTATGTTTGCAACTGGCAGTATTGTTTTCAACTACGGGGCACTTCTATGACCTTTAGACAGCGGTATGGGCAGAGCTACAATCTGTGAGAGTGAGTGGCCAGCCGTATGGTGGTGCAGGATATTGGAGATGTATGTGCGATGTGCAAGGAAATGGAGGAGACAAGGAAGATTTTGTCAGGAATCTATTGTGAAATGATACAGGATGGTAGTGAAGAGGAAAAAAAAAAATGTGCCCTCGGGGGTTGGGTGGAATAAAAGGTGTTATTGGTTATCATAAGAGGGTTTGTATTGGACAAACATGAATGACATGATTTTGTAAAAAGGTTAATTTTTTTAATGAGCTGTTTATGGAGACTGTGTTCGGGGACCATTTCACAAGCTTAGTAATTTATAATTCTTCCAGAAGTAAGAATTCCCCCTCTTTGAAGGTTTAGTGAAGCATTTGCAATTTATGTAGATGCGGTTGAGTGTGTTTGCTCAGAAAAGGACCTTGTCGTTGATTGTGAAGGCTACTTTTATGTGGTTGCTTTTAAGGCCGGTGAGCCTGTAGGAAAGATTTCCTGTAAAAGGTAAGGAGAAATAGATGCACACAGCCTAGAACCTACAGATAAAAGACTAGCCTGGTGGACCGATTGTACAATAAAAAATCTCTAAAAAAGAAAAAAAAATTACACCTCCCTACGATCATCACTACTGTGATTTTTTTGTTGTACAATCAGTCCACCAGGATAGCCTGGTATCTGTAGGTTGTAGCAATGTGCCTCAGGTTCGCAAGTTCTTGCTTGACTGTTTCACTGTTTAAAGGGAGATCACATACGTAGTCGATCGTAAAAGACGGAAAGCTTGTTTTGTAACTGTATGGGTGGAAGGATGTTCTTTGAATGACAGTGTAACTACTTGTCAGCTTCCGGTAAATATCAAATATGATGTTATTGTTGGATAAATTGGGTGATAGGTCCAAGTAATTGATCGAGCAATCAGATAACATGAATTGGTGGGTGAAAGTAATTTTTGCATGCAGACTGCAGAGTTCGAATAAGAGCGGTGGTACTTCATCCATGTATGCATTAATTATGATGAAAATATTTGCCATGTATCAGGAATAAGAGTATTTTCTTGCACAATGAGTCTTGTATGAAATAGCAGTTTTTAAGGGTCTTCACAAATATATCTGCTACAAATCGGGTGAGACAGTTTCCCACTGTGAGGCCGTTTATTTGTTTATATAGGATGTTGTTGAAAGAGAAGTACTGTAATTGTATCACGTAATGAGGCAGAGGAGAGAAATGTGCTCAATGACTTCTTCTTGATTTAGTCTGCTATATTTGGAAATTTTATCAAAAATAGGGCTGATTATATTGCTGCGACTCTTCCGACGGCCTGTGTGGTGCAGTGGTTAGCGTCATGTCACTGTGCTTGTGGTCCCCAGTTCAAATCCTGCCACGGGCAGAAACAAATTATTTCTTTTTATTTACTATTTCTAGAACATTCTACATGTTTCTTATGTTTGATGTACTTGTAAGTTTCAGAAAATCCTTTCAATGTGTAAATAGTGGAGCACTCTAAGCAGGGGTCAGTCTCTACTAAGTGTACACTTGTGTTAGCAATAAACAGGTTCTGAGTGTAAAGTGTTGTGCTTTATTAATGGCCAGCCTTCAAATTCCAGACCACCTGCAGTTTTCAACATGACACTTTCTGTGGTGTCGCACAAGTATGAAGTGTGCGCCACTTACTTTCGCCGCGCGCCGCCATGCACGCACGGTGCGGCGTTCTTATGACGTCGGCCACGAGCGCTCTCTGCTACAACTCCGCTCGTGGCCACCACTGAACGACATCGTTCACTTGGGGCTGAGATAGGAACCAGTTAACACTTCGGAATCCGATAGGCACCAGTGAAGACTTGGCTATCGGATAGGCACTAAGCAGGCCTCTAGCTCAACTATATATCAGCATTCTGCAGTACTGAGCTATGTAAAAGTTAAGTATTACTAAGTCTCTAAGAAATATATATCTCGTTCTAATTTACTCTAGTGTTTCTAGTTTCTGCTGTCCCACTGGTTGGTCACCTCCTACCTGCACAAACGTGCATCCTTTATTCCTGTGTTGGTCTTTGTACTCGGCCACCGACACCTACAACGGAATCAAGGCACAAAAGTGGCGACGAGGCTGGGACACCAAAAGTGGCGACGAGGATGTGACACAAAAGCGACGACGAGGATGGGATACAAAACTTTCTGGTAAAGGAGCCAGGTATCCTGCAATACAGCAGCATCATTGTTGCTCTGATTAAGCAGCGTAAGAGCTGTCGCCTACATGGACAAGAACCGGAATACAAAGGGTATACTCACTATATCTGTTCAAACAACCATGTCATGAAAAGAGCCATGGATATGAAAACAGCGGTTAGCCAGCTGCACATCAGACATCCATCGGTGTTTCTGGAGACGCTGGACAGGACCAAACAAATGGCTAATAGGATTCGAATCTAACGAGAACAAGCTCGATAGCTGGGAAAAATTACAGACAGAACTTAAGAAGACTTTTGGAGACCACAAGCACCAAGTTCATGTATCGGAAGAGCAATTGAAGAACAGGGCCCAACGACATGGTGAGCCAACGCAGTCATATACACAGAGTGTTTTGGCCCTGTGTCATGTAGTTAACCCAGATATGACTGAGGCTGATAAAATTTCATACCTGATAAAGGGCATTGCAGAAGACGTGTATTGAGTTCTTCTGTTAAAAGAAGTCTCAACGACACAAGAGTTTATCCAATGGTAAAAAAATGAAGAGATGCAACAGAGGAGGGTTGGACGAAAGAAGTGTGATATACTCCCAAATGTAGTCCCTATGGCCATTGTGGAAGACGAGAATGATTTTGCTTCTCTGATACAACAAATTGTGAGAGAAGAATTACAACAGTTTATGGCAGCCAGAACTGTTGGACCAAGTGAACAACAGATTATGGTCATGAATGTCAGTCCTGTACTTCATGAGGGAGCTGACACGGCTGAGGAAGAGGTATCTTAAATATTAGTCAGTCCAGCCAGTCACACCCAACGTGAAGAATGGCCCCGCTCTATAATGACTTACACCACAGCTGTCAAACAGCAGCCTGGCAAATTCACTGGCAACTATGACGTCTGCAGCAGGACAGATATCTGGAGGACAGAAGACAATAAGCCATCGTGTTTTCTCTGTGGGCTTCTTGGACATGTAATATGATAGGTATGCTATAGGTTGGGTGGATACTACATTAATTTAATATATTAGCTATATTCAATTTTATATATCCCTTAAACAGATATGAAGGTTAGAAAATCTGAAATGAGAAATAGAAAGGTTTAAAGTTAGATATAGTGGGAATTAGTGCAGATTTATGGAAAGATGAACAGGATTTCTGCTTAGTTGAGTACAGGGTTATAAATACAATATCAGTTGGTGTATTACAGGAGTATGTCTGATAATGAATAAGAAAATAAAGCTGTGGGTAAACTGCTATGAGCAGCAGAGTCATTGCATTATCATAGTCAAGATAGATACAAAGCCAACAACAACCACAGTAGTAAAAGTTTGTATGCCAACCAGCTCTGCCGATGATGATAAGAGTGAAGAAACATATGAGGAGGTAAAGACATTATTCAGACAGTTAAGGGAAAAGAAAACTTAAGTGTGATGCGGGACTAGAATACAGTAATAGAAATAGGAAGAGAAGGAAATTTAGTAGGTGAATATGGACTGGGGATGAGGAATGAAAGAGGAAGGCACTTGGTATAATTTTACATGGAACAGAATTTAATCATAAGAAACAATAGGTTTAAGAATCTTGAAACACAGTTATACAAGGGGAAGAAAGTGGGAGACACTGGAAGATATGAGATAGATTTTATAATGGTAAGACAGATTTTAAACTGTAAGACATATCCAGGAGCAGATACAGACTCTGACCATATGTTACTGATTATGAACTGTAGACTGAAATTGAAGAAATGGAAAGGTAGGAAAATAAGGAGATGGGACCTGCATAAATTGAAGGAACATGAGGTTCTTGAAAGTTTCAGAGGGACCTTTCAGCAATAATTGACAGAGGCATGACGATAGTGAAGGCAGCAGAGGCTCAAATAGCTAAGTAGAAAGAAAAGACCTACAATAAATCCTTGGACATCACAGAAATGCTGGATTTAATTGACGAAAGGAGAAAATATAAAAATGCAGTAAATGAACAGGTAAAATGGAGTACAGACAACTAGGAAATGAGATTGATAGGAAGTGCAAAATAGCTAAGCAGGAGTGGCTAGTAGGCAAATGAAAGTCTGTAGAAGAGTGTTTAACTATGGGAAAAATAGATACACCTACAGGAAAATAGAGGAGACATTTGGAGATAAAACAAGAAGCTACATGAATATCAAGAATTCAGATGAAAAGCCAGTTCTGAGTGAATAAGGAAAAGCTGGGAGGAACAAAGAGTATATAGGGGGACTCTACTAAGGAAATGAACTCCGAGGTAATATTGTATAAAGTGAAGAGAATGCAGATGAATAGATACTCTACTGAGAAGAATTTGACAGAGCACTGAAAGACAAGTCAAAACAAGGCCCCTGGAGTAGACGAATAGTCCTTCAGAGCTATACTGAAGTCTCTGGGAGAGCCAGCCATGACAAAATTATTTTGTCTGGTGTGTCAAATGTATGGGACAGGCGAAATACCCTCAGACTTCAAGAAAAATGTAATAATAGCCATTCCAGAGAAAGCAGGCACAGACAGGTGTAAAAATTACAGAACCATCAGTTTAATAATTCATGGCTGCAAAATTTTAACACACATTGTTTATAGAAGAATGGAAAGTCTGGTAGAAGCTGACCTTGGAGAAGATTAGTTTGGATTTAGGAGAAAGGGCAAGAGGCAATAATACTACCTTACAACTTATTTTAAAAGATAGATTATGGAACGGCTAAACTATATTTCTTGCTTTTGTAGATTTGGAGAAAGCTTTTGCAAATGTTGATTGGAATACACTCATTCTAATTCTGAAGTCGGCAAGGATAAACTATAGGGAATCGAGGGTTACCTAAAACTTGTACAAATTGAGACAGTAGTTGTAAGAGTCAAAGGACAGTTGGGAAGGGCGTTAGACGGTTGTATACTTCCTTCAATGTTGTTCAATCTGTACATTGAGTTAGCTGTGAAGGAATGCAAGGATATATTTGGGGAGGGAATTAAAGTTAAAGGAGAAGAAATAAAAACTTTTCATTTTGTTGATGATATTGTACTTCTGTTAGAGATCGCAAAGGACCCGGAAGAGCAGTTGAACAAAACAGACAGTGTGTTGAAAGGAGCATGTAAGATGAACATTAACAAGAGCAAAATAAGAATAATGTAATGCAGTCTGGAAAAATCAGGAGAGCTAAAGGAATTAGATTAGGTAACGAAACAATGAAGGTGGTAAATGAGATAACTTGTAATTGTTGCAGTACAGAGGATATAAAATACAGAATGACAATGGACAGAAAAGCATTTTTTGAAAAAAGAGAAATTTGTTAACATTGAATATTAAGTGTAAGGAAGCCTTTTATGAAGGTATGTAGCCTTATACGAGAGTGAAACGTGACAATAAATATTTCAGACAGGAAGAGGATAGTGGCTTTTGAACTGTGGTGCTATAGAATACTGAAGATTAGGTGGGTAGATTGTGTAACTAATGTGGAATTTAACAGAATTGGGATCTAAAAGAAAGGATCGGTTGTTGGGCACATTCTTCAATATTAAGGAATCGTCAATTTAGCATTGAAAGGAAGTGTGTGGGGTAAAAATTTCAGAGCGAGACCAAGAGACAAATACAGTAAGCAGATTCAAATGGGTGTGGGTTGCAATTCTTATGAGGAGATGAAGAGGCTTCCTCAGGATAGGTCAGTGTGGAGAGCTGCATCAAACCAATCTCCAGACTGAAGCAACAACATATAGGCCAAGTTTCACCAAAGCTGCTTATTTATTCTTATGGTGGCTAGTTTCTGGGTTTGCACATTTTCTTCAGGCACCTATTACAGGGAACAATGCTCATTTTTAGTGAAGGACATATGGATACAATAATTTTAAGTGGAATGTTTGCATCGTAATTACTTACATTTGTTTATATTTGAGCATACTGTGTGTCATGCTGTTTATTTCAAGTACTTTTCGAATTTACATTCAGAAATATTTTCAATATTGTGTATTGCTCGTTTCATATTATACTGTATTTACAGATGATATTGTTATTGGCTACTATAATTTATCACTTTTGGTCGCATGTTTGGTGGTTGATAAATGTAGGATAGAATTTATTTTATATGCTGATACAGGCCATCAAATATGTTAAATTAACTAAATAATGCAAGGAGTATTTAAGACCTTATAATAAACTTCTCTGGATCTACAGCTTGTTAAATTCCCCCAAAGTCTTTGAAATAAACAGTGTGACATACAGTGTCTAAATGTAAATGAGTATTAGTAATCACAACCTAAATATACCACATAAAATTATTGTATCCATGTGTACCCCACTAGAAATTAACATTGTTCTCTGTAATAGGTGGCTTATGAAACTGTCAAAGTCCAAAACTATTCAGCATAATAATAAATAACATACCGGTATATAAAAACACATTTAAAAATTTATCATCTTGAATTTCTGTATGTCATTGTAGATAGTTTTCGGATCTAGTAATATTAAAATAAGTAGTGTAAAATACAAAGTTATAACAACCATCATTAAAGATTGTTTTAGATCAAACAATGTTATAAAAAAATGTCAGGCAAGTAGATATTGAAATACCTGAATTATCAGAATTACATCCTCATCCACCACTTCCATATGAGTCAGTGACCTACCGCTTCCACTGCAGTAATTGGGACACATCTTTGAAGATGCAAGGTTAGTGGCTTTCATAAATATCCGTGTGGTGTGATTGATTTGCACATCTCCAACGATCACGCTTGTGTACTGTTGCTCTGTCACAACCATAGGCTGTGTGGCATGTTTTGCTAACACAAAGGGAGTGTTGTACTTTGCTTATATGCTTCCAGTTCCAATTCTGACTAGAGTTTTGTTCTTTTGTCACTAGATGTCGACCACCAATTTATTTTTACTGTAAGTAGACTCGATCGTTCCAAAGTTGATGAGTTCTGTATTGAAATTGGTGTACTACAAAGAGAAATTTGTAGACACGCTTATGCTTCACAGTATATCAAAATGATGTCATATTGGTCTAAATTGACATAGAGTAGGGAAATGTGATGTTATGTATAACTGTTTTAACTTCACATACCTTTGTTAAAAGTTCTGCATCAATCTACTTTTTAATCTTGTCCTTTATGAATCCTATGCTTATACTTTATATCTGTGATAACACCAGAATGCATTTGCAACTGTTCTAGCAGAGGGGAAAAAAATTCCTGTATTTTAATTTAGTCTGCAGGTTATATATATTTCAAGTTCTTATGAGAAGAGCTATTTTTTATAAAGGGAAGTTGTCGGTTGTCTGAACATAGTGAAGTATCCTAGTGTGGCTGTGTCACGGTGAGATGTGAGCACTGTCAGCCTGCCGGCCAGCCCAGTGCAGTGGAGCCGACCTGGTTTGTGTGGGACCCAGGAACCGGACTGGCCACTGCTCACTCGCACTATGCGAGCCAGCCTATGTGAGGTGGTCTAGCAGCTTGCAATGCATGCCTCATATCTCATGAACTATGGCCGTAATGTGATGTGTAAGTTAAATTTAGTGGTAATTCATAATTTTGCAGGCATTGACAGATAGAAAATTTTCTTAAATGTTTAGAATCATATACAAAGTTTTTACAATTTCCTAAGTGAACTCATTCTCAAATAGTGGAAGAATAAAAAGTGGTTACTCACACATTGTGGGCTATCTATGTGGTGTCGCACAAGTATGAAGTGCGCGCCACGTACTTACGCCGCGCGCCACCATGCACGCACGGCGCGGCGTTCTTCGGATGTCAGCCACGTGTGCCCTCTGATGCAACTCCGCTCGTGGCCACGACTGCTGCATCGGCCACTTGGGAATCAGATAGGCACCAGTTAAGACTTGGCTATCGGATAGGCACTAGGCATCATCAGTAGGCAGGCCCCTATCTAATCTATGTATCAGCATTCTGCAGTCAAGAACTATGTAAAAGTTAAGTATTACTAAGTCTCTATGAAATATATATCTCGTTCTAATTTACTCTAGTGTTTCTAGTTTCTGCTGTCCCAGTGGCTGGTCACCTCCGTCCCTGCACACACATGCATCCTTTATTCCTGTGTCGGTCTCTTTCTACTCGGCCACTGACACTTATGACAACTGGCGGAAACGAGACACAAAAGGCTACCCTTCGTTTTTCACCCCCTACACTTGGAAGGTAATATTGGCAGTGTTGACAAAGCCAATATTACAAATTCTCCGAAAATCTAGGTGAAATTCCCCAAAATGGGAGAGAGAAAAATTTCTGATACCCCACAAATTCCCCTTATATAAGATATTTGAATTGTCTGGTACTCCTCTTGATTAAATAATGGATTACATTATTTCATGCTCTTGATATGCTTTTAATTTTGTCAAATTTAAGCGGAAACAGAAATTCAAGTAATTCAACAGGCTATTAAACGCCTTTAATGTTGCATGATGCCTTTGAAAGCTTAATTGAGTCAGTTCTCACTGTAGTTAGCATAGTCACTTAAAGTAGCATACTGTCTTTAGATTTATATTATGAAAAATGAGTTTCAAATAATGTGTTACACAACATTGTAGAAAGTAAATGTGCAAAAAGTCCAAAAAGTTGTGTCCGTGTTAGAGAATTTGAGATGATGGTGATGATGATGATGATGTAGCTCCTGCGTAAAGATCCAAAAGATGTAGTTGACTTTAAGTATCATTTTCTCCTGAGAGAATCATTTCCTTGTAGCTAAGTCAACACAACATATCATATATAGTATTCTAATAAGGACAACACTTGGTTTAATCATCATGAAAGAAGGCTGTATACGTGGAAGAGACCATGAGACACTGGAAGGTAGCAGATTGACTTTATAATGGTAAGGAATAGATTTAGAAACCAGGTTTTAAACTGTAAGACATATCCAGAGGCAGATATAGACTCTGACCATAACTTATTGGATATGAACTGCAGATTAAAACTTAAGAGACTGCTAAAAGTTAGAAAATTAAGGAGATGGAATCTGGACAAAATGAAGGAACCATAGGTGGTTGAGCGTTTTACAGGTAGCATTGGGCAAGGATTGTCTGAAACTTGGAGAAGTTGTTATGGCCTATCGGGCCATTCAGATCGCACGCGCCTGTACTTGTGTTCCATGGCTGGCGCGGGTCCAGCCGAGATAGTTGCCAGCCTAGCCACTGGGCACGGGCATCTAAACAGCTGACGTGAGCTGCGCGCCATCTGCTGGCGGCGCACTGCCAAACGGCCAGAGTGACGGCCGGGTCATTCGACGAGTGAATGCGGAAAGAGCAACATTGTGTTTACGACAAACAGTGTTTTCTTCAGTGGCGATGAGGTTTATGGTAGCGTGGTATTCCTGCCACAGTAATAGCAGAACACCTTAGCGCGTTGCTGACGAATCTTCAATCGTTACCAGAAGTTTTGGCACAACAGAATGCTTCCCTCACGGCATCTATTGACACCTTGACTAGGGCTGTGACACAACAGGTCGGGTTGCGGTCTTCTATGCCCGTTCCTCCATTCCCTCCCTTTTACGCCAACACTTCGTAGCCTTCCAGGTGTGTGATGAAGGTAAGCAAAAAGCTTATTTCCTTTCGTCTTTTTCGTTTGCTGGGCGATTTGGTGCTGCTTCAGACACAGGCATCCCTGTCCTTTTTGGATATCTGTTCTCTCTTTGCGGCATATTTTCGCTGCCACTCTCGCGTGGTGTCGGCCCGCATATCTTTCTACTGTTCGTGGAAACAGCCAGGTCAGTCGTACTGCGTGTGGGCCACGGAACTGCAGGGGCTGGCCCGTTGTTCTCTGTTTCAGTCCGAGCCGCATGGTGATTTGTATGCGGATTCTATGGTCCGCGATGTTTTGATTTGTTTTGCTCCCGACCTGGACGTTCACAAGCAGGCTCTTCAATCGGACAATCCCTCATTAGCAGAGGTTTTGTGTATTGCATAGCATTTGAAGTTTCTGAGGCTGTGGGTAGTCAACTTTCCGCTTGAGTGGAGGTATCCTCAGTTGCCAATTCGGCCCTGTTATCCACGGTGCCGATTTCTGCAGTGACTGTTGTTGCGTCACCCTCCCCTCCCCCCTCCCTCCCTTTTGATGCCGCAGCGCTCGTCTGTGTAGTATAGGCGGGGGGGGGGGGGGAGAGGAGAGGCGGCGCACGTCGCCCGCTTCAGAGAGCGAGCTGATTTCATGTCTTTCATGTGGGGCGTCCCATTCTAGGGAATCGTGCCCGCACAGATGGGCCACGTGTAATCATTGTGGAAAATTTGGACACATCGCCCGAGTGTGCTGCTCCTCTGCTAGGGTCTGCAAAAGGACCTCTCACCCTCGCAATTTCAGTGCGTCGCCCATGGATATTAATAAGGTTGTTCCCGTCGGCGTACAGCCGCCGAAATTGTTTATAGACTTCAGCATTCTACGGAAAACTTTCACACTTCAAGTGGACCCTGGCGCGTTGACATCGCTTCTAAGTTCGGCTACTCATCAAGCATTAGGCTCCCCCACTTTAAGTCCGGCGCCTCGCGCGTTGGTTAGCTACGGGGGCCACCCTATTCCGCTATTGGGGTCGTTTGTTGCCGAAGCTACATATCAGAACGTTAGCCACGCGGTACCGTTTGTGGTAGTAAACAGTGCAACGGCTACGAATATCTTCGGCCTTGACGCTTTCCATGCTTTTGGCTTTACTATTACCGATTCTGTCTGCTTGGTTTCCGATCAAATTCCGTACGAGAGTCTCACGCTGCTCCGCGCGGAGTTCTTGTCCTTGTTTGCGCCGGGTCTTGGGTGTGCTAAGAATTTTCGGACCACTATTACACTTAAAAATACGGCTCGCACCGTCTTCTGTCGGGCTCGGCCTCTACCGATCGCCCTCCGCGGCGCTGTTAAATCTGAATTAGATTGCCTAACGGCGGAGGGTATTTTATGTCCTATCACAGCAAGCGAGTGGGCCTCCCCTCTAGTTGTCATATGCAAGCCCTCTGGGGCCCTGCGTTTATGTGGTGACTTTAAGAAAACTGTAATTTCTGAATCCATCATTGATTCTTTTCACATGCTTCGCCCAGCGGAATTGATAGATCAGTTGTCAGGGGGCCAGTATTTTTCGAAGATAGATCTGGCAGAGGCTTATCTACAGTTGCCTTTATATGATGCCTCCAAGCAGGCGCTGGTAATTTCTACGCCTTTTGGCTTATAGTAATATCAGAGATTGCCAGTCGGTGTGGCCAGTGTCCCTGCAATCTTTCAGCTTTTTTTGGAGCAGTTGCTGGCACCGGTTCCCTGTTGCGTGAACTACATGGATGATATTGTGGTGGCGGGATCCACAGCTGCTGACCATATTGCCAACCTCCGTTCCTTGTTTTCTGTTCTGGAGGAGGCTGGCCACCGCTGTAATTTCCAGAAATCTTCTTTCTTCCAACCATCTATCGAGTACTTGGACTACAAGGTGTCCAGGTAGGGGGTGTGTCCCGTTGCTGATCACGTGCGTGTGGTCCCAGATCTTCCCCGTCCTTCTTCCGTTCACGAACTTCAACTATTCCTGGGCAAGATCGCCTATTATCACCGCTTCCTCCCGCAGGCAGACATAGTGGCTCACCCCCCTGCACCAATTGCTGCGTAAGGGCGTCCCGTTCCACTGGTCTCCAGCTTGCGAGCGGGCTTTTCAATCACTTAAAGTGGCCCTCCTTGAGGCTCCGTGCCTCGCTGCATACATCCCAGGGGTCCCGCTTGTGGTGGCAGCAGACGCCTCCCAGCACGGTGTGGGGACGGTGCTGGCACATCGGTTCCCTGATGGGTCAGAGTGCCCATTGGCGTTTGCATCTAAAACTCTTACGGAGGTGCAGCGCCAGTATTCCCAGGTGGACAAGGAGGCGCTAGCCATCGTTTTTGCTCTAAAAAAATTTTACATTTATCTCTATGGGTCAAAGTTCATCCTATACACAGACCACCGCCCATTAGTGTCTTTGTTCCACCCATCGGTGGCTCTTCCGGACAAGGCAGCCCGTCGTCTTCAACGCTGGGCCTTCTACCTCTCTCGTTTTCATTACGAGATACAGTACCGTTCGACGGCTCATCACGCCAATGCCGATGCCCTATCGCGTCTGCCGGTAGGCCCCGACCCAGTCTTTGATGCCGAAGAGCTTTTGTGTTTTGCTGTTGACGAGTCGGCAGTAGATGTAGTCTCCGGTTTCCCTATCAATAGCTCACGGATCGCAGAGGCTACCGCTGCTGACCCTGTCCTCCGGGTCGTCCTTAAGCGGGTGAGGCAAGGCTGGTCGGAGCGTCCTCCGGGTCGGGCATCAGACCCTCTCCGCAATTATTATACCATTCGTCACCGCCTTAGCACCTACGAGGGCATTTTACTTCTGTCCATGGAAGATGGCTCCCACCGAGTGGTGGTTCCAGCATCATTGCGCCGCCGGATTCTCGATCTTCTACATCGGGAGCACTGGGGCGTCTCTTGCACAAAGATGCTTGCCCGCCGACATGTCTATTGGCCAGGCATAGATGGGGACTTAACTCGCGTCGTAGTGGGATGCTCTTCTTGTGCGTCCCAACAAGCAGCTCCTCGCTCATCTCTCTCTCCATGGCCCACTCCGTCTGCACCATGTCGATTTTGCGGGGCCCTTCTTAGATAGCTACTGGCTTTGCGTCGTTGATGAATACTCCAACTTCCCATTTGTTGTTCGCCTGGCCTCCACGTCTGCGGGAGTTACCACACGTTTCCTGTTCAAGATATTTTCTATTGAAGGTCTCCCGGTCACATTGGTGACAGATAACAGACCACAGTTTACTTCACAACACTTTAACGATTTTTGTTCTACCCATAGGATCCACAATATCCCGGCCTCACCTTTCCACCCACGGTCAAATGGGGCAGAGGAGAGATTTGTCTGCACTTTCAAGACGCAAATGCACAAGTATGTGGCGCATCTCTCAGTGGAGGAAGCCCTCCTCCGATTCCTGTCATCTTATCGGTCCACTCCGGCAGGTCAGCAGAGCCTCTCTGAGCTCCTTCACGGCGGCCCTCATAGGACACTGTTGTCCCTCTTGAATCCGGGCTCTCCCGCATCCCTTCCTCGTCCTCTGTCGCTTTTTGCCCCAGGCTTGGCTGTCTGGGCTCGAGGCTACGGCCGCCATCCTCGTTGGGTCCCAGCCGTGATCGTTCTGGGGCGTGGCCGTCGTCTCTGTGAGGTCCGTTCTCCTACTGGGATCCTCACCTGCCATCACGATTAGCTCCGAGTCTGCCATCCTCCTTCCACACCTACGGTCCCTTCTTCCTTTTCCAGGTCCAGCCCCCCTCTGTCGAGAGCACCATTGGGGGACAGTTCTCTACCAACTTCATTTCCGCAGTCGTTGGCTGGGGGACAAGGGGATTTCTCGCCACTGTCGGGGTCCGGGGCCCACTTCCCCACCACAGCCCCAGCGGCCAGCTCCAAGGAGTGGACAGCTCCAGTCACCGGTAGGTCACCTTGAAGCCAGCCGATGGGGGCCCTGAGTTGCCAATGGAGGCGCCACAGGATGGGGGAATGGAGGACCCACCGCCATCACCAGTGCTGGGAGCAGCAAGACATCGCTAGCAAGGGCAAACCCCTTGTCCCTCAAAGGGGTTCTGTCCGTATGACGTGGTTTCGGCTAGGGAGTGGATGGAGCCACCAGACGATTGGATGGAGGTAGAAGAGTCCCAGCAGCCAGACTTCTGCACCGCCGTTCTGGAGTCTGGCTCCTCACCCCAAGGGGGGAGGGATGTTATGGCCTAGCGGGCCATTCAGATTGTGCACGGCTGTATTGTGTTACGAGGCTGGCGCGGGTCCAGTCGAGATAGTTCCCGGCCTAGCCACTGGAGGACACAGGCGTCTAAACTGCTAACGTGAGCTGCGCGCCATCTGCTGGCGGCGCGCTGTCATTCGACGAGTGAATGTGGAAAGAGCAACATTGTGTTTATGCCAAACAGTGTTTTCTTCAGAAGTAATACAGTAGAAGAAGTACGAGTAGCTCTGAGAGATAGGGAAGTGAAGGCTGCAGAGGATCATATCGGCAGAATGACTAGGCCTAATAGAAATCCCTGGATGACACAGGATATACTGAACTTAATTAATGAGAGGAGAAAATATAAAAATTCAGCAAGTGAAGCAGGCAGAAGGGAGTACAAACATCTGAAAAATGAGATTGACAGGAAGTTCAGACTGGCTAAGCAGGAGTGGCTAGAGGACAATTGCAGACCCATAGAAGAATGTATAGCTAGGGGAAAGATAGATACCGCCTACAGGAAAATAAAGGATTTTTGTAGACAAGAAAAACAGCTGTATGAATATCAAGAACTCGGACAGATAACCAGTACTGAGCAAAGAGGGGAAAGCTGAACTATAGAAGGAATATATAAAGGGCCTATATAAAGGAAATAAACTTGAAGGCCGTATTCTAGAAATAGAAGACGAAGTGGAGTAAGATGAGATAGGAGATATGATATTGTGAGAAGAATTTGAATCAAAACAAGGCCTCTGGAGTAGATGATATCCCATCTGAACTGCTGATATCGTTAGGAGAGCCAGTCATGAAAAAATTGTCCACCTGGTATGCAAGATGTATGAGACAGGAGAAATACCCTCCGACTTCAAGAAGAATGTTGTAATTCCAATTCCAAAGAAAGCAAGTGCAGGCAAGTGTGAAAATTAGAGAACTATCAGTGTAATAAGTCATGTTTGCAAAATACTAACGTGAAACATGTACAGGCAAATGGAAAAACTTGTGAAATCCGACCTCTGGGAAGGTCAGTTTGGATTTAGGAGAAGTGTAGGAACACGGGAGGCAATACTCACATTACAACTTATTTTAGAAGATAGGCTAAGGAAAAGAAAACCTATGTTTTAGCGTTTGTGGATTTAGAGAAAGCTTTTGAAAATGTTGACTGGAATACACTCTTTCAAATTCTGAAGATAGTAGAGGTAATATATAGGAAGTGAAGTGTTATATTCAACCTACACAAAAAGCAGACAGCAGTTATTAGAGTCATAGGTCAAGAAAGGGACGCAGAGGTTGGGAATGGAGTAAGACAGGGTTTTAGTCTTTCCCCAATGTTGTTCAATCTGTACATTGAGCAAGCAGTGAAGGAATGCAAGAGTGAAGTAAAGTTCAGGGAGTAGAAATAAAAACTTTGTGGTTTGCCGATGTCATAATAATTCTGTCAGAGACTAGAAAGAACCTGGAAGAGCAATTGAATGGAATGAACAGTATCTTGAAAGGAAGATATAAGATGAACATTAAAAAGAGTAAAACAAAGGTAATGGAATGTAGTGTCAGAAATCAGGCGATGCTGAAGGAATTAGATTAGGTAATAAGACAATGAAAGGAGTCAATGAGATTTGCTTTTTGGGTAGGAAAATAACTTCTGATGGCCGAAGTAGAGGAGATATAAAATGCTGAATGGCTATGGGAAGAACAGCGTTTCTAAAGAAGCGAAACTTGTTAACATCCAAAATTAATTTAAATGTTAGGAAGTCCTTTTCTGAAAGCATTTGTCTGGAGTGTAGCATTGTATGGGAGTGAAACGTGGACGACAAGGAGTTCAGATAAAAAGATTATAGAAGCTTTTGAAATGTGGTGCTACAGACAAATGATGAAAATTAGATGGGTAGATCATATAACTAATGAGGAGGTTCTTAACCGAATTGGGGAGAAAAGGAGTTTCTGGCATATCCTGACCAAGAGAAGGGATAGATTGGTAGGACACATTCTGAGACATCAAGAAATCGTCAACTTAGCATTAGAAGGAAGTGTATGGCGTAAAAATCGTAGAGGGTGACCGAGGGACGAATACAATAAGCAGATTCAAAAGGATGTAGGTTGCCGTATGTATTCTCAGATGAAGAGACTTGCACAGGACAGAGTAGTGTGGAGAGCTGCATCAAACTAAGAAATGTTCAAATGTTTGTAAAGCTTATGGGACTCAACTGCGGGGTCATCAGTCTCTAAACTTACAACTACTTATGAACTAGCTTATACTTAAGATTGCACAAACATCCATGCCTGAGGGGGGGATTTGAACACCCGATGGGGAACGGTCTCACGCATCATAGCATAATGCCTCTATGTGCTCGACCGCTCCTCTGCGGCATCAAACAAGGATGTGGCGGTGTCATTGGTTATGTTTATATTTGCTAAGTCATTGTTGTTGTTGATTTTCTATGAAAACTATTTTCCTCTGTAGATTTTCCTGACTGTGAGAGAATTTCAGTCTAGTTTGGTCGCTTAGTTCTCACAATCTAAAAAACCAGAAAAACTACAGGATAACCCAGCTACCTATCAGCCAATAGCCCAACAGAGACTGCTGTACAGCAGAATATATGTCTCTATAGACAGACTAATCCCTGATGACCAAGCAGGATTTAGAAACAATTGGAACTACTGTAAGTTCTTGTCTTAACTTTACACATTGAGTCTGGCTTTCAAAGGGCACAAAAAACCTGTGTGGCTTTTGTGGACCTCTCAGCTGCCTATGATACCATTTCGCTTGACTGACTTATATTCAAGCTGAAAAACTCGATCCATTGCCACGAGACTCCCTTCTGGGAATTATGTTGAAAAATCGCTGTTTCAAAGATATTTCATATTTATTGTCATTAATACTGATTTTACCATTTTTTACATGGGTAATAATAATGTAAGCACATTCATATTCGAAGCTGATGAAATTTATTTTTAATCTGTACTGTACAAAAGTAAGTGACACCATATTATTGATACATAAAATTGGTCATATGTTCAATGTTTCTGTTTTACATGATATAATAATAATAGGTGACAAATGTTGTTTTCACAGGATTGCTTAAATATCCATTAATTATACTGTCTTCTGTAACAAGTAAGTACTGCCTTACAAGTCTACTCACATGCACATTTTGCATATCCGCTTACTTGGACACAAACCACATGCAGAAATTTTACATATGAAGCAAATGTCTGTAGTTTTGTTTGTGTTCCACAATCCAACTTGGCAAGTTTTTCCTTTAGATAGTCCTTCTCTGTCAGCAGTCAAAATAGATGGAGTCTGGAGTTGCTGAGGGTGAGTACTTCTGACTAAATGGTACCACCAAAAAAACGCGTAATAGCAACTATAGGCTACAATGTATGAAACTGATCATTGTTGGCTAACAAAAACGTCAAATAAACCGGATAAATTACATAGTCATGAGAAGCGGTCAACTGATCGCTGTCGGGAACCAATGGTAAATGTGTAAAAATCTTAAAAATTTGCAGTTACAAATTAAGATTGTTAAGGTAACTTAGACATTGTTTAAAACCATTAACAGTCAGAAAATTACAGGAACATAGCATTTTAAACACCTAAGATATTCCCACCATAAAATTAAAAATGGTCATTTGACCCCCGGGATAATGCTTTTTAAACCATCAGCTGCATATTTATTCCTCCAGCTTCGATTCATAAAATCATCTTAACAGGGAGGATAGCTGGTTACTTTCGCAGATACAATAATAAATTATCGAAAAACAGTAAGTGTCCACACACAATCATCTTCCTAGGTCTTACCCCCGCCTCTATCTAGGAAGATGACTTTGTATGGTCATGTAGAATTTTTTTCTGAGGTGGCGGGGGGGGGGGGGGTGCACAAGGCTTAGGAAGGTGAACATGACCTTAAGGGCTTTGCTTTGTGAGACTAATTTTCAAACACACACACACACACACACACATAAACTGTATCTTTCGCAACCTTGCTGCTGCTTCAGGCAGAAGGGAAGGAGAGGGAAAAGGAAATGACGAGGGTTTTAATTCATTTATTTATTTGTGTTACTATCACTACCTGTGCTCCTTTGCCTGGTAATCTACATCTACTTTTTATATACCCCCTCTCTCTCTCTCTCTCTCTCTCTCTCTCTCTCTCTCTCTCTCTCTCTCTCTCTCTCTCTCTCTCTCAATTGATGAAACGAAAATTATAGAGGGAAACTTTCCCGGTGGGATAAACAAAAATAAAAAATAGAAAAGAGATGACTTACCAAAAGGACCGGCTCGTCGAGAGAAACAAATAAAATCACACACAAACACACATACAAGCTTTCGCCACCACAGGCAGCTTCTTCAGGAAAAAGGGGAGGAAAAAGAGAAGAATATGGGTTTTAAGGAAGTGGAAAAGGAGTCATTCCAATCCCAGGAGTGGAAGGACTTACCTTAGGGGAAAAAAAGGAAGGTAAACAAATACACACACACTCAGACATATAGAAACGCAAACACACCTGGACAGACAGGCTATCTGGGATTGGAATGACTCCTTTTCCACTTCCTTAAAACTCATATCCTTCCCCTTTTTTTTCATTTTTTTCCTGAAGAAGCTGCCTGTGGTGGCGAAAGCTTGTATGTGTGTTTGTGTGTGATTTTATTTGTTTCTATCGACGAGCCGGTCCTTTTGGTAAGTCATCTCTTTTCTATTTTTTATTTTTATGTATCCCACCGGGAAAGTTTCCCTCTATAATTTTCGTTTCATCAATTTGAATCTAACAATCACGATCGTTTGTTATAGCTCTGTTACCTTTCGAAATCTTTTCTGTCCTCTTACTTTCTCCTTCTCTTTATGTTCTACATAGTATTTTCACTCTATTTTTACCTCCCTTCTTAGTTTACAATTCAATTTTCTCCAGGCAATTAGACTACATACAACAATCTGTACAACAATCAGTAATATTAACTTGGGAGCCTATCCAAGCAAAACGACCAACGTCTTTATTATTATTTTTTATTCATATTCTCGCAGATACAGTCTTCAAAACTGCATCTCGATAATATCCCCCTTTCATCTACATTTCTCATTTTACTGCGTTAACATCTTCTCAGAACTTCATTTACTATAACCTTTGATTGGCACTTCATAACAATTTTCGCCTTTTCTTAACAATTTTCGGCATTTCGTAGCAACTTCGCGATTATTTCCATTCCCGTTTTTCGATATTTCCGTCTGTTATTCCGACATTTTTTCCTACACGTTTTCATTTCATAACAATTTTCGGCATTTCGTAGCAACCTTTCGATAATTTCCATTCCCGTTTTTTGATATTTCCGTCTGTTTTTTCCGACATTTCCGATCTTTTTTCTACACGCTTTCACTTCTATTCATTCGTTAGATTATTTTTACCCTTCAGCCTTATTCTACCAACAGAACGAATCCTTATAGTACACTTTTCTTTCTTCCTCACACGGTTTGCAAAACTTTTCCAGATTTTCTTCACCCCATAACCTGTTACAACCGCCACACCCCTGTGCATCACGTTGTTGACTAACTGTGATTGATCACAGTTTCAACAACGTTTCTCTTCTACTACTCTCTCGAACAGCTTTTTCAATTTTTTCCTATCTGAACAATTCCTTTTGCTATCTGATCACATTTTTATTTCTTCACCGTTCAGTATAGATTTTTTTTCCCTCCATACTATACATGTCACCCTACAATGACCCCATCAAATTTTATCTACATTCCCTCCGCCAGCATAAGAAAATGTCTGTCTAGGTGTGTTTGCGTTTCGATATGTCTGAGTGTGTGTGTGTGTATTTGTTTACCTTCCTCTTTGTCCCCTAAGGTAAGTCCTTCCACTCCTGGGATTGGAATGACTCCTTTTCCACTTCCTTAAAACCCATATCCTTCCCTTTTTCCTCCCCTTTTTTCCTCTTTTTCCTGAAGAAGCTGCCTGTGGTGGCGAAAGCTTGTATGTGTGTTTGTGTGTGATTTTATTTGTTTCTATCGACGAGCCGGTCCTATTGGTAAGTCATCTCTTTTCTATTATATATATACGTAAAAAATAGATGAAGTCCACTTACCAGGCGAAGGAGCACAGGAGTGATAGCAACAAATAAACACACATATACACACACACACAAACGCAAGCTTTCGCAGCCTAGCTGCTTCGTCAGGCAGAAGGGAAGGAGAGGGCAAAGGAAATGATGAGGGTTTTAAGGGAGTGGATAAGGAGTCATTCCAACCCCGGGACAGGAAAGCCTTACCTTGGGGGGAAAAAAGGATGGTAAACAAATACACACACACCCACACATTTACAAAGACGCAAGTACACTTAGGCAGACATACTGTGTATATATATAAAGATTACTCACCAGGCGAAGGAGCATAGGTGTGACAGCATCACAAATAAATAAATGAATACACACACACACAGACACCCCCCCAGGGGGCCCACAGTTCTTTTGTGGGTACGTGTGTGGCGCGCACGGGGCCCCGAGCCGGAGCAGCCTTTCTTCTGCCCCAGGCTGCTTCACTTTCCCTCCCGGTCTATGCCTTCGCCCGGAGACGGGCATATTTCGTGAGATACGGTGGTTCTTGTTGTCGTTTTTCTTCCTTCGTTCCTTCCTTTCTTACCCTTCGTTTTCTGTCTTTCTCTCCTTGAACTCTCCTAGCCTTCTTCTCCTCATTAGTCTCCGCCTCGGCGTTTGAGACACTTCTTTTCTTTCCTTCTTTCTCTTCCTTTCCTATCCTCTTCTTCTTTCCTCCCTGTGCGTGTCTGAAGGCCGACCCACACATTATTGTGCGTAGCAGGTGCCGGGGTAACGCGTAATTCCCCGCCCCGGGTAGACAAGTAAGGCACGTACGTACCCCCTGGTAAAGGCCGGGCCCAGGGAGGGGTGATTACCCGAGCTGGTACCTTCCGAACGTGCCGATTGGTCCCTCCATCAGTTCTCGGGAGGTGTGACCTGAGGTGTGAACAATCACCTAAGGCGGGTAAGCCCTCGGAGAGGGCCCCCACTAGGAAGGAGCGCGCCATCGGAGACGCCGGTAATCACGGGGGACACTTCCGCGATGACTTCCTTATCTTCTTTCGTGACGTTGACCCAGAAACGTAAGTTAGACTCGCCTCAGCCTAAAAAGACTCTGCCTAATGTACCTAAATTTCTGGTTGTCTCTCGCACCGACGGAAAGGATTTCAATTCTGTCAATCCTTTCGTTATACAGAAAGGTGTAGATGCAATTGCTGGCCCTGTTAAAACCTGTTCACGTCAGCGCAATGGCACATTGTTGCTGGAAGTGGAAAGTGCCTTCCAAGCCCAGAAACTGATACGTACTACGTTGTTGCACACTTTTCCAGTTAAGGTCGAAGCGCACCGCACACTCAACTCGTCACGGGGGGTAGTCTTCACGAGATCCCTTGACGGGTTGTCTGATGAAGATATCCAATCGTATATGTCCGATCAGGGTGTGACAGCCGTCCACAGGGTCATGAAAAAGGTCGATAACCATCTGACACCGACTCGTACTGTGTTTTTGACGTTCGACAAAGTTGACCTCCCGTCGAAGGTCAAAGCAGGGTATGAGGTCATCTCCGTCCGCCCTTATGTACCTAACCCAACGCGCTGTTTTCAGTGCCACAGGTACAACCATACCCGTGAACATTGCCCAAATGCAGCAAAGTGTGTCACTTGTGGTAGGGACGCCCATGAGGGGGATTGCCCACCTCCGTCCCCTCACTGCCTAAACTGCAACGGTGACCATGCGGCTTCCTCTCGCGACTGCCCTGTATACAAGGATGAGAAGGTAATCCAGCAAATTCGGGTTACGGAGAAGGTATCGACATCTGCCGCTCGTAAGTTGTTGGCGAGTCGAAAGCCCACTGTCCTCCCTGCGGGTACATACAGTAAGGTACTCTCCTCAACTCGACCTACCAAGGATTCCAGTACCCAGACATGTGACTTCACTTTCGCTGACACAGTTGTGCGATCCGCCAGCCCGAAGATTGCCCGTGCCACGTCCCCGCCTCCTCCTGCCGCTTCTAGGGTACAGTCTTCGTCAAACTCTAGTAAACCGCGAGCACCTAAACAAGATGCCCGGACCTTGACAAAGGAACCCGTCCGTGAGGATTTTCTGCGTTCTCAGGCTTCCCAACTGTCGACTGCCTCTTCTCACTGTCACTTTTCGAGAAGAGCCAACAAGAGAGTTCCTCTCCTTCCCCGCTGAGGCGTGACCCATCCGTCACGCCGTCCAACAGTTGCCGGCCTCGGCCGTCTTCTGTTTCACCGGGTCGCTCCGTCTGCTGGGCACCCGGCCCTCTACCGGCGGCGGAAACTGCCCCTCCTGATCAACTCAGGGAGGTGGCAGGCGCGTCGGTCGAACCTATGGACCACGACCCTTTGCCCCTGGACAGCGATAGCAGTGCTCCCTCGAAATCGGGTCCTCAGCGGCCGTCGAGGTGACCCCGCTTGTTCGTTGGTTTTTATCCTTATTTCTTCTCTCATTTTTATCCTGGCGCTCCTTCAATGGAATATTCGCGGCATTCGTGCTAATCGGGAGGAGTTAAAACTACTCCTTCGATTGCACTGCCCGCTTCTAGTCTGCCTCCAGGAAACTAAGTTGCGTCCACGTGATCGTGCAGACTTTCCACACTACACCTCTGTGCGGTTCGACCTGCCACCCGTGGAAGGTGTCCCAGCCCATGGAGGGGTTCTGATGCTCCTTCGAGACGACGTCTATTTCCATCCCATTTCCTTGCACACTCACCTACAGGCAGTTGCCGTCCGCATCACCTTATCCACATTTACCTTCTCCCTCTGTAATATATATTCGCCATCGTCATCTGCCCTTACTAGGGCAGATGTGCTAAACCTTGTTGACCAGCTCCCTTCACCTTTCGTGTTGGTAGGCGACTTTAATGGCCACCACCCCCTATGGGGCTCTCCGGCACCTTGTCCGAGAGGCTCCCTTTTGGTGGACATTCTCCACCACCTCGATCTTGTCTGCCTCAACACCGGTGCACCGACCTTCCTTTCTGACACAACACACACTTATTCCCATATAGACCTCGCAATATGCATTCCTCAGCTTGCCGGTCGGTTTGAGTGGTATGCACTTTCTGACACGTACTCGAGTGACCATTTCCCTTGTATCATCCACTTCCTACATCATTCCCCATCTCCACGTCCCACCAGTTGGAACATTTCTAAAGCCGACTGGGGGCTTTATTCTTCCATGGCTGTTTTTCACAATCAGAATTTTCCCAACTGTGACAGTCAGGTCGAATACCTCACAGAGGTTATTCTCACTGCTGCTGAACGTTCCATACCTCGTACATCCTCTTCTCCACGTCGTGTCCAGGTCCCTTGGTGGACTGCAGCCTGCCGCGACGTGCTTCGAGCCCGGCGCCGTGCTTTACGCACCTTCCGCCGCCACCCAACTTTGGAGAATTGCATCAATTACAAACGTATGAGAGCGCAGTGCCGTCGTATCATAAACGACAGCAAGAAAGCTTGCTGGACAGCTTTTACTAGTTCTTTTAACCGTTTTACTCCCTCCACGGTTGTCTGGGGTGGCCTACGCCGTTTGTCCGGCATCAAGGTCCACTCCCCGATTCCTGGCCTGATCGTGGAGAACGCAGTCCTCGTGGACCCAGCTGATGTTTCAAACGCGTTGGGTCGTTTCTTTGCGGAGGTTTCGAGCTCTGCCCATTACCACCCTGCCTTTCTCCCTCGCAAACAGGTAGAGGAGGCACGGCCGCCTTCTTTCCGCTCTTTTAATCGTGAAAATTATAACGTCGCCTTCACCATGCAGGAGCTAGATCGTGCTCTCGCCCTA
The DNA here is from genome assembly GCA_026315105.1 of Locusta migratoria. Taxonomy (NCBI): domain Eukaryota; kingdom Metazoa; phylum Arthropoda; class Insecta; order Orthoptera; family Acrididae; genus Locusta; species Locusta migratoria. Next base: position 392,122,110 of record CM048746.1, on the reverse strand, counting down.
TCCCGGTCTTCTGCTCCCGGGCCCGATTCCATTCATATTGAGATGCTGAAGAACCTCTCTCCTGCGGGCAAGTGCTTTCTTCTTAGTACCTACAATCGCATATGGACTGAAGGTCATGTTCCCACAAGTTGGCGTGAAGCCATTGTTGTCCCCATCCCCAAACCAGGGAAGGACAAACACCTTCCTTCCAGTTATCGCCCCATTTCTCTGACGAGCTGCGTCTGTAAGGTGATGGAACACATGGTTAACGCTCGGTTGGTCTGGCTCCTCGAATCTCGCCGCCTCCTGACTAATATCCAATGCGGTTTTCGTCGACACCGCTCTGCTGCTGACCACCTCGTTACGTTGTCGACCTTCATTATGAACAACTTTCTAAAGAAGCGTCAAACAGTAGCAGTGTTCTTCGACTTGGAGAAGGCATACGATACCTGTTGGAGAGCGGGCATTCTCCGCACATTGCACACATGGGGCCTTCGGGGCCGCCTTCCTCTTTTCATTCAAGAGTTTTTGGCGGATCGCAAGTTCCGGGTACGGGTGGGCTCTGTTCTGTCAGATACCTTTTGCCAAGAGAATGGGGTACCACAGGGCTCCGTCTTGAGTGTGGCGCTCTTTGCCATTGCAATCAATCCGATCGTAGATTGCCTTTCAGCCGACGTCTCCGGATCTCTTTTTGTTGACGATTTCGCAATTTATTGTAGCGCCCAGCGGACGTGTCTCTTGGAGCGTTCTCTCCAACGCTGTCTTGACCGTCTATATTCCTGGAGCATCGCAAACGGCTTCCGATTCTCCACTGAGAAAACTGTGTGTATCAATTTCTGGAGATACAAGGAATTTCTTCCACCTTCTCTACGTCTCGGCCCTGTTGCTCTCCCTTTCGTGGAGACTACAAAATTCTTGGGACTCATGTTGGATCGGAAACTTTGCTGGTCCACACATGTGTCCTACCTGGCTGCCCGTTGTGCCCGATCCCTTAACGTTCTTCGTGTCCTCAGTGGCACGTCATGGGGAGCGGATCGTACCGTCCTGCTTCACCTTTACCAGGCCATTGTTCAGTCGAAGCTCGACTATGGAAGCCTTGTATACTCTTCAGCACGGCCGTCGATTCTCCGCCGTCTCAACTCTATCCATCATCGTGGATTACGTCTGGCGACCGGTGCATTTTATACCAGCCCTGTTGAAAGTCTGTATGCCGAGGCTGCTGTATTACCCTTGACCAATCGACGTGACATACTCTTGTGTCGGTACGCATGCCGCCTACGGTCGATGCCCAACCATCCCTCTTACAGATTATTTTTTGACGACTCACTCGATCGCCAATATCAGTTGTCTGCGATTGCCTTGCTTCCACCAGGAGTTCGGTTTCGCCGCCTGCTACAACGGCTCGATTTTACCCTTCCTTCCACCCTTCGGTTGAGCGAAAGCCCATTGCCACCATGGTATCAGGCCCAGGTTCACACACACCTCGAACTTAGTTCGCTCCCCAAGGAGAGCACTCCGGATTTGGTATTCCGCTCGAGGCTTGTCGAACTCCGTGCGCGGTTCGATAATGCCGTATTTATTTACACTGATGGTTCCAAGAGCACTGCCGGTGTCGGATCTGCCTTCGTCGTCGGGGACAACCGTTTCCTATACAAGCTCCCTGACCGGTGCTCAAACTTCACGGCTGAGCTTTTCGCCCTCCACCAGGCCGTTTTGTATACCTGCCGCCACCGCCACCCTTTCTATGCCATATGTTCTGACTCCCTTAGTGCCCTGCAGAGTCTTAAGGACCCTTTCTCGAACCATCCTCTCGTGTATCGGATCCAACGCTCCCTCCAGTTGCTGGCGGATGACAGCTGTCATGTTTCTTTCCTGTGGGTCCCTGGCCATGTGGGTGTGCCCGGGAATGAGGCCGCCGACACAGCAGCCAAGTCAGCAGCTCTTTTGCCTCGCATGGCTACCTTTTGCGTCCCATCGGACGATGTTCAACGGGCTCTTCGCCGGAGTATCGTGTCGCAATGGCACAGTGTGTGGCTTTCACTGTACAACAATAAATTGCGAACTGTCAAACCGATCCCGACCGCTTGGAGGACATCCTCACGCCCCTCTCGGCGGGAGGAGGTCATCCTGGCTCGGTTGCGGATCGGTCATTGCCGTTTCAGCCACCGTCACTTGCTATCCGCCGAACCTGCACCGCTGTGCTCCTGCGGTGAACTGCTGACAGTGCGACATGTTTTACTGACTTGTGTTAATTTTAATCATCTCCGTGTAGCCCTTCACTTTCCGTCTACTCTGGAGGAAATTTTAGCTGATGACACACGAGCAGCTGCTCGAGTTTTGCGTTTTATCAACTTGGCCAACTTATCCAAGGATATTTAACTCTTTTAATTGTCTTTTATCTTTCGTTTTTAGCCTCTTGTTGATGTTCTGACAGTCTACATTTTTTAGATCATAGCGAATCTATGTTCTTGGCTGGGCGCTAATGACCATAGATGTTGTGCGCCCTAAAACCACAAAAAAAAAAAAAAAAAAAAAAAAAAAAAAAAAAAAAAAAAAAAAAAAACAGACACAAACACAAGCTTTCACAACCCAGTTGCTTCTTCAGACAGAAGGAGATGGAAAAGGAAATGATGAGGGTTTTAAGGAAGGGGTTAAGGAGCCATTCCAATCCCGGGAGAGGAAAGACTTACCTTTGGGGAAGAAAAGGAAGGTAAACAAATACCCACCCACTCACACATTTACACAGACGCAAACACACCTAGGCAGACATACTATAGAAACAAAAGTACTGCTAGGAATTTTTCATCAACTACCTTTTACTAAAGACGGCACAAACATCCATGACTGGGGGGGGGGATTCGATCATCCGATGGGAAACAGCCTCAAGCATCGTTGGATAGCGCCTCAATTCGCTCGGCCGCTCCGCCACGGCCATAAAGGATGAAACACTTGCCAACAACTTAACACAAACTCTGGAATAATTGGAATAATATAAGACTGACCACTTGAAAATTCAAACAAAATTGTAAAATATGGTCGAAAAATAACAGTTGTGTAAATGATCTCCACTCGATTATGCCTTTAAATGACCTAATGGTGATTGTCTCAACACCTAGGCCATATGGTATCAAAAGAAAATTTTAAAAAGTAAAAAGAATGTTCAGATGTTTTTAAACCGAAGGGACCAAACTGTTAAGGTCTTGGTCCCTAGCCTCGCAAACTATTTAACCGAACTCATTCTAAGTGTCCTTAGACATACCCATGCCCAAGGGAGGACTCAAACTTCTAGTGGGAGTGGCCGCATACTCCGCGACATTGCATCCCAGATCACACGGCCATTCCCGTGCGCGGAAATGATTTGACTGTCTTTTTGGTAAATGTATGTTCCAAAACTTTTTTATTTTGTGGTAAATTATTGAACTTTTCACTGTTTAATGTGGTTGAACCATTGTAATATTTTTTGTAATCATAGGAACCTCATAATGACCCCATAGTGCACCGATACTAGTAGTGCACTGGTAATTAGATGGAAGTAATTAATTTGACTAGTGAAGACGATTTTACCTTGTTACGCCAGCAACAGAAAACATCTGCACTAGTTGAAGGACATCCATTTGTTTCAGAGAGCTGCCAACTTTACGCTGCCCCTATACGCAAAATATTACTGCACACATTGTTACGGGTAACGTTTCCAACACTGCGATGCTGCCTTCCGCTCACTGCTCCTCACCTCCCAGCAGCTCATTTTCAGCTGGGGCCCAAATAGGCCAGTCGTCGTAGACAAAAAAATGGCCTTAGGTCCAAAAAAATTGCAGGAAGTTGAATTTTTGGTATGTTGTTAGGACATATTATAATAGTATTAAACCAAGTTTGCAGCTTCGAAATCCTTTTGCGTAACTTTTCAGAGCCAAAAAACCTCGAAATTTTCGGACTTTTTTCTGGTTTTGGCTTATAACTCGTAAAGGGTGTTTTTTTGACGAAAAGTCACTCACACCTCTATTAATGTAGATAAAATATTCTAAAATTTGAGCCCAACCGCAGCTCTGTAAGTCCAATAGTTCCCGAGATATTGGACTTCACATATTGACTTATTTCTCCAGAAAGTTCAAATTTTCGATTTTAGTTACCTTTCTGCTAGAATATTGGCTCTAATGATCATCTCACGGGGAAAGTCATACAAAAAAGTTATAGAGCAGTTATTTAACTTTAATCTAAGTACTGAACGAAGTCCATAGGCCCAATAGATTTCTAGTTATCGTTAAAAAACGAAAACTTGGAAAAATCGGAGTAGTCAATAAATTGACCCAGACGAATTGCAGTCCTCTTCTTCTGTGTATGTTAAAGAAAAAGGAAGAATTACTCATTGACGATGATTATTAACGCATCGTATATAAAAAGGATTTTTTCAACACGGTTTTCCGCAAATATTGCACAGAGAAGTTCCTTGAGTCACCTCCTGCCATTATGGCACCGACGGCCCCTGTGAATAACATGAGGTGGTGAAAACCTCTAAGTCTCACCCCTATGTTGACAAGCTGAAGATGCTGGTGACTCTCCACAATGTCTCGGGCTTTCACGTACAGTGGTTGATCGTAGGTCACAAAACATGTTTCCTGGCCGTAAATGCTTGTTCTTTAACTGGCTTCTAAAAGTGATGTTAAAACAGTGTCGTAGTCGGTTGGAGGAGCATGGATAAAAGGGAGATATACAATCTTTGAACGTTTGTAAGGAAGATCTTCTGTCACTTGTTCCATTAATCCATTCCATCCTGGGATGCCTGGCATGTTAGTTGCTTTTCCAAACAACCACAGCAGGTCTGGGGATTTTGGCAAAATGACTTCAGCGATTTTCACTTCGTTAATTGAAATGGCTGACAAGCCAAATTTCTTTCTAATAGAAGAATGTTTAATGTGTGTGGCAGTGTGTGAACCAGATATACTCGGCACATACAGACTTCAAACGTGGTTTGTTTATGTCTGGGTGAACGGATGAGTGAGGGGTCATGATCATTGTACCACCCATTTCATGGAACGTATTTTCTCCATTAATTGTGTTAACGTTCACAACTGCATTGTCGAAGACAAAATGCATAAAAAGCTCCTTTATGGACTGGTTGGGCCACTTCTCCACGGAGCATAGCGGAACTTTCAAAATGCATAGCCTCCGTATATGTACAAGAAGTTCCCATACAGTGTCAAAGTTCAACAAGGTGCTTTGATTCAAATTTTCTATACAAATAGGTTCCACAGCTTATTTGAATTGAGGAGAGGAAAGATTTGGGCCTCGTTGCAGCCATGATTGCATGAGCAAATCCTATGCACTTCTTTTTCCGCTGTTCAAGAGAAGGATGCCTCTGCGTCTTTTAAAAAAGCATCTGACGGGGGATATTGAGTAGTGGCAAATGTTTAGGAACGAATGTCTTGCGGGATAATCTCTGCTGCAGCTTTGACAGCTCTAAGCCGCTCTTCAGCAGCATCGCTAAGTCTTTGATTGTACCACTTTTCATAAAGAATGTTTTGTCCAATGTCTGTGAACATCAAGACTGGCCTGTGATACGGACCAACCTGCGCAAAAATAATTTTTCCTCCATATCGCTTGAACACTTGCAACTGCTGGTTTGTAATCACATGTGAAGGTCTCTGCAAACAAGTCAGTTATGGAAAATTGGTTTTCCTGTCTTGTTTCTGCAGGGTATGCATATATACGCTCCATACCTTCGATAAGGAAGGGATGTTCAGGACGGCCTTGTTTACCTCCTGCACTAGTAGATCGCGACAAGGAGTGCAATTTTACGTAGCAATGATTGTGGTACTTACCCTCAGTAGCAACAAGTTCACTTATACATGAAAGACGCCGACGAATGTTTTGTCCCCATTCACTAGCTTGTCTAGCTTTTCCCACAATCGATTCTTTCACTTCCAGTGTTTCGCTTTGATGGAGTTCATCCTATAGATATTTGTGCAATTTTATCTGCTTCTCGAAATTTAACTTGGAGAATTTTTCACCACAAAGGAAACAATAATATCCAATGATGTGACGCCGTGAATCCAACGCACTTTTCAGCCTTTCCCCACACGAAGACGATGGTTGAGCAAATCAAACATCTCCTCGCTGGACAAATGCTTACACATTACTTTCCACAGTGTACCTCTTCCTGCATGCGTCACGTACGGTCACTTCGTTTAAACTGCACAAAAAACCTCATGTTCCTTTCAAGCCCACGTTTCTGACTCATTTTTATCAGCGTCTAAGTTCCGCGTTTTTTCACTGTCACTGTTCCCTCTGCAAGCACTTACCGACGACCCCGAAACAAACATGCGACGGGGGTAGCTCCGATATATTGTAAAACAGAAAGTACTTAAAACACCAACAAGATCAAGATTTTGACGATTTTTGTTTGAAACGTTCTTCACGGATCCGAATACGGCTGTTTCTAAGGGCAAACTGGGTGAAGTGGGGAAGGCCTCGGAGGCAATAAGTTTGGGCGGTAGGACAGAACACCCGCTAAGTCACGACTCTGCATAAGGGGGACAGGAGGGGGATTGATACCTTCGCACAACAAAAGGCCTCGCTACGAACAAAAGACCCAATCCCTTAATGGCTGACGAATATCCAAAAATATGTGTGTGGGTTTTTTTTACTGTAATACCTATTTTCACAAATATATTTGTATGCACTAACACATAATTACACCTATGTATATACAATACGTTAATAATCATCGTCAATGAGTAATTCTTCCTTTTTCTTTAACTTACACAGGATAAGAGGACTGCAATTCGTCTGGGTCACTTTATTGAATACTCCGATTTTTCCAAGTTTTCGTTTTTTAACGATAACTAGAAATCCATAGACTTCGTTCAGTACTTAGATTAAAGCTAAATAACTGCTCTATAACTTTTTTTGTATGACGTTCCCCGTGGGATGATCATTAAAGCTAATATTCTAGCCGAAAGATGACTAAAATAGAAAATTTGAACTTTTTTGAGAAATAAGTCAATTTCTGAAGTCCAATATCTCGGGAACTATTGGACTTACAGAGCTGCGGTTGGGCTTAAATTTTAGAATATTTTATCTACATTAATAGAGGTGTGAGTGATTTTTCGTCAAAAAACCACCCTTCACGAGCTATAAGCCAAAACCAGAAAAAAGTCCGAAAATTTCGAGGTTTTTTGGCTCTGAAAAGTTACGCAAAAGGATTTCGAAGCTGCAAACTTGGTTTAATACAACTCTAATATGTCCTAAACACATACCAAAAATTCAGCTTCCTGCAATTTTTTGGACCTAAACCTACCTGACGACTGGCCTAAAACTGCCTGCGCAGATCGGTGAACTTTTCGCCGTTCTGCACATGACGTCACCGTAGAAGCACGCGGTAGCGCGCAGCTACATTTATGTATTGAGGTGCTTAGCAGAGTTGTGTTGTTGTTGTGTTTGTTGTTTGTCGATTTTGTGGTGTTATTTGCGGTTTTATGTATGTGTGCTCTCATTCAATGAAATGAATGTAGACAACAGTGTTACATATGAAGCTGTCGAAGATCGTGTTTTAGGGCCGCACACTAATGTGTTATTTGCTATGGTTCGCGGTTTGTTTTCTGGGGGAAAGCAACCATTTCACTATAATTTTGACAGACAAGTAACTGTTGATCTGTTGCACAGTATTACTGCTCCATTAAAGATGTTGGCTACAGTGTTGTTGCGGTAGAGTCTGATCTTGGCACAAAAAATCGACTGGTGTGGAAGATCTTAATGTCTCAGAAACAAATTCAGTCTTTTCAAACCCGCAACATGTAAATAAAGGAATCTGGGTGTTTTCAGATGTTCCACGTTTATTTAAGTTGATGAGGAACCACTTTCCAGACGAAGGAATCAGGTTTACGAGTGGAAAATTTGTTGGTAAATCCATTATTGAAAGACTGCTCGCATTAGATAGCAGCGAGATGAAATTATGTTATAAATTGTCACAAATTCACCTCAGTGTCAAGGGCAGAGAACGTCAAAGGGTTTATTTAGTTTTGCAGCTTTTTTGAAATACAACAGCTAAAGCTATTAGGTACTTAATGCCCGAGGAAGCGGAAGCATTAAAAGTTTTCGAACTAGTAAATGATACAAAGAATACAGACAACAACCTGGGAACACCTTCTAATGATATTTTAAGTCCTCCAACAGAGCCTGGGCATCTTAGTTGGATTGAAGTTCTCTCTCGCGCTGGGCTTACAGTACCGACAGATAAGTGGCCTCACAAAGTGTCTCAGTTGGAACTGATTTTCAAGGAATTTAATAGCTTGCACACTATTTCTAAGTGTCAAAGCTAAATATCTAGACTTTTCCCTGGACATTGTTGTTGTTGTTGTTGTGGTCTTCAGTCCACAGACTGGTTTGATGCAGCTCTCCACGCTACCCTGTCCTGTGCAAGTACCTTCATCTGAGAATACGTTCGACAACCTACATCCTTTTGAATCTGCTTACTGTATTTGTCCTTTGGTCTTCCTCGACAATTTTTACCCCACACACATCCTTCTAATGCTAAGTTGATGATTCCTTGATGTCTCAGAATGCGTCCCACCAATCTATCCCTTCTCTTAGTCAGGATATGCCAGAAACTCCTTTTCTCCCCAATTCAGTTAAGTACCTCATTTGTTACGTGATCTACCCATCTAATTTTCATCATTTGTCTGTAGCACCACATTTTGAATGCTTCTATCATATTTTTATCTGAAATGTTTATGGTTCACATTTCACTCCCATACAATGCTACACTCCAGACAAATGCTTTCAGAAAAGGACTTCCTAACATTTGCATTAATATTGGATGTTAACAAGTTTCGCTGCTTTAGAAATGCTTTTCTTCCCATAGCCATTCTGCATTTTATATCTTCTCTACTTCAACCATCAGAAGTTATTTTACTATCCAAATGACAAAACTCATCTACAACTATTATTGACTCATTACCTAATCTAATTCTTTCAGCATCACCTGATTTTCTGATATTACATTCCATTACCTTCGTTTTACTCTTTTTCCTTTCAAGACACTGTCTATTCCATTTAATTGCTCTTCCAGATCTTTGAAGTCTCTGACAAAATTACTATGTTGTCGGCAAACCACAAACTTTTTATTTTTCTCCCTGAACTTTAATTCCCTCTCCAAAATTTATTCTTCCATTCTTTCACTGCTTGCTCAGTGTATAGATTGAAGAACATTTGGGAAAAGCTACAACCCTGTCTTACTCCCTTCTCAACCTGTGCGTCCCTTTCTTGCCCTTAGACTCTAATAACCGCTGTCTGGTTTTTGTACAGGTTGAATATAACTCTTCGCTCCCTATATTTTACCCCTGCTACCTTCAGAATTTGGAAGAGTGTATTCCAGTCGACATTGCCAAGGCTTTCTCCAAATCTACAAATGCTAAAAATGTAGGTTTGCCTTTCCTTGGCCTATCTTCTAAGATAAGTCGTAATGTGAGTACTGCCTCCCATGTTCCTACATTTATCCTAAATCCAAACTGATCTTCCCCGATGTCAGATTCTACAAGTTTTTCCATTCGCCTGTAAATAATTCGTGTTAGTATTTTGCAGCCATGACTTATTAAACTGATAGTTCTGTAATTTTCACAATTGTCTGCTCTTGCTTTCTTTGGAATTGGAATTACAATATCCTCCTTGAAGTCGGAGGGTATTTCCCCTGTCTCATACATCTTGCATACCAGGTGATACAATTTTTCATGACCGGCTCTCCTAACGAAATCAGCAGTTCAGACGGATTATGATCTACTCCAGGGGCCTTGTTTCGACTAAAGTCCTTCAGCGCTTTGTCAAATTCTTCTCGCAGTATCACATCTCATATCTTATCTTCCTCCACTTGGTCTTCAATTTCTAGAATACTGCCTTCAAGTTTATTTCCTTTGTATAGGCCCTCTATTTATTCCTTCCACAGTTCAGCTTTCCCCTCTTTGCTTACTACTGGTTTTCCGTCTGAGTCCTTTATATTCATACAGCTGCTTTTCTTGTCTCCAGATATCTCTTTTATTTTCCTGTAGGCAGTATCTATCTTTCCCCTAGTTATGCATTCTTCAACGGTTTTGCATTTGTCCTCTAGCCACTCCTGCTTAGCCAGTCTGCACTTCATGTCAATCTCATTTTTCAGACGTTTGTACTCCATTTTTCCTGCTTCACTTGCTGAATTTTATATTTTCTCCTCTCATACATTAAGTTCAGTATAGCCTGTGTTATCCAGGGATTTCTACTAGGCCTTGTCCTTCTGCCTATATTATCCTCTGCTGCCTTCAGTACCCTATCTCTCAGAGCTACCCATTCTTTTTCTACTGTATTATTTTCCCCCGTTTCTGCCAATTCTTGCCTAATGCTCCCTCTGAATCACCTCTGATTCCTTCAATTTGTCCAGATTCCCTTCTACTAATGTTTCTACCTTTCTACAGTCTCTTAAGTTTTAATCTGCAGTTCATAACCAACATGTTATGATCAGAATCTATATCTGCCCCTGGGTATGTATTTCAGTTTAAAACCTGGTTTCTAAATCTGGTACCTTCCAGTGTCTTCTGGTCTCTTCCACGTATACAGCCTTCTTTCCTGGTGTTTGAACCAAGTGTTGGTGATCATTTAATTGCGCTCTGCGCAAAATTCCACCAAGCGATCTCCTCTTTCATTCCTTTTCCTCAGCCCATATTCACCTACTACATTTCCTTCTCTTCCCTTTCCTACTACCGAGTTCCAGTCCCCAATCACAATCAAGTTTTCGTCTCCCTTAACTTTCTGAATGATTTCTTTTATCTCCTCATACATTTCTTCGATATTCTTATCATCGGCCGTGCTAGTTGGCATATAAACTTGCACTACTGTTGTTGGAGTTGGCTTCATGTTTATCGTTGCTACGATAATGCGTTCACTGTGCTGATCATAGTAACTTACGCGCATTCCTATTTTCTTATTCATTATCAGACCTACTCCTGCGTTACCACCAACTGATTTTTGTATTTATAACCCTGTACTCACCTGACCAGAAATCGTGTTCATCCTGGCACCGAACTTCACTGATCCCTACCATATCTAACTTTGACAGAACTAGACTGTTCATTTGCATGAGATTTCTCAATACGAAACTAATAATGCAAAAAGCAGCAGCTGCAAAATGCGGAAATCACGGAAGTGCACTCTTCATTCACTACAAACATCTAAACAGGTAAATCAACTATTTAAAATCATTTTATGATAATGTATAGCAGTGATAAGTAGTAATTTCTGTTTGCAAGTCGCTTGCCGCTGCCTTATTTAGCTTGTACGTTGACGTCACAGCGCCAGCCAATCGCAGCACTTCTCGCTTCGGGCCCAACTTTCCTTTTAATAATCTTGCCGGCAGCCATAGTACACGCCTCTTGCCTCTGCTAACAGTCAGCGCACGAATCATCAACTTAACGTGGACGAACAATACCATATCGGGCCTAGTTGTTTCATTATCAAGCAACAACAATCAAACAGCCAGTAAATATATAGCGCTACGTTTTATATTCCCTCAAAAACTTAAAATCATATTTCGTGTGTTTGCGTTGTACTGAATCAATTTCTTCATCATGCTTTGTAAAGTTGCTACGCAAAGAGAGAGAAGGTTTCAAGAAAGCTTTCGCTATCAACAAAATTACACTTGAAACTTCCTGCCACATTAAAATTGTGTGCCAGAAACGGGATTATAACATGGGACCTACCATATGTGCTTTCCCGGCACGCTTCACGCTGCGTCCACACAAAGAAGTTCTACTGTGGACTATTCAGGACTAGCACTCCTCATTCTGGAAACATCCCTTAGGCTGTGGCTAAGCCATGTTTCCACCATGTACTTTCTCAAATGTTTGAAATTCTATCGGACCAAACTGCGTGGTAATCAGTCCGTAGCTTACAAACTACTTAAACTAAGTAAACTAACCTACGGACAACACACACACACACCCATGCCCCAGGGAGGACTCGAACCTCCACGGCGAGCAACCGCGCGCTCCGCAGCGAGACGCTCTAGACCGCTCGGCAACTCCACCGCGGCTGTACTTTCTCCCAGAAGTGCTAGTCCTGCATTCTGCAAGGTTTGCAGAACTTCTGTGAAGTTTGGAAAGCAGGAGGTGACGACTGCCAGAAGTAAAGTTGTGATGACGGACTCTGAAGCGTCCCGGGTAGCTCAAACGTTAGAGCCCTTGTCAGCGAAAGGCAAAAGTCGCAGGTTCGAATCCCGATTCCCGGTTCCAGCACACAATTTTAATCTGCCAGGAAGGTACGTATCAGCGCCCACTCCGCTGTAGAGTGAAAATTTCATTCTGAAAATTAAACTTGGCTGTGTTTTAAGAATAAAATCTACTACCATGAAAATCGTCTGTATCTGATGTGTGGAAAAATGCTGTTGAAATTTCTAATTTGCTCCAATAACTGGAGAATCGAAACGTGTAGCTTCAAATGAAACTGTTTATAATTGGCGGCAGTACTCTCTGTTAATGTAAAGGAAAAGAATCCAGTGAGATGAACCCTTTACCGAAAACACCTGAACGTAGCCATTGAAATTCAGTTTTTTCACATAGTTAAAACCTTTATTTACGTATGAGTAAAACGTACACAATAGCTCATTTGTCTCCAAAGCAATCACGAAACAACTTTTATTTATTTTTATCGTAAATTACTGATAAAAAAAGAGCAAGAAGCAATTAAATGGAAGCATATCACAATAAGTCAAATTACGTTTGTTAATTACAGGGATTTTGCATTTTAAACTCTCAATTACATGCTGCCTGTAAGTAGAAGTTAATTACTCTAAAACTGAGATTATTTCCCTCCCTCCACCCCCCCTCTCTCTCTCTCTCTCTCTCTCTCTCTCTCTCTCTCTCTCTCTCTCTCTCTCTCTCTCTCTCATTTTTCGTCGGGCCATCTGGGGGGGGGGGGGGAGCACGTGCCCCTGTACACCCCCTCCCCCCTTGAATCCGCCCTTGGAGGGGGGGTAGGTGGATACTATTGTCGAATAAATTCCTGTACTGGAAAGTCTGAAGGGCTCTCCTTCCCCGCTCATCCCTCACCAACAAAATAGAAAATTTAACCGTTTCCTCTATCCTCCCCCACCCTCCCAGAAGAACAAATTATCTACGCCCTTGAAATTACTTAATTTATGATAACATTCAGGTATGTAATATCTTAATTCTTAATAAACATACTAAGGAGAAAAAAATGTTCCTTACCTAAAAGTATATTTGCAAAAAATATTTAAAATTAGTTATAGCAATTTAATAGTTAGCAGTATTGAAAAAGTATCTTGGCATTCATTACAAAATAGGTAGCGTACTAAATGTTTCATTAGGGTCGGTTTCCGCATAGGGCACCGTGCTCTGACTGTGCTCCAGCTGTGTCGTGTCGCATGCATTCCCTGTTGTGGCTCTCGAGGCTTCTTTAGGTTTCTTGAGAAGGAAAAAAGAGGGGGAAAGCAAGAAGCATCATTACTCGGTTATACCTCCATTCAGAGGTAGAGAAGAAGACGAAGAATTCACACGATATTTAATAGGCATCGTAGATGATCCTGTAAAATTTCTTAAGTACTTTAGAATGAGTTTTACTAACTTCAATAAATTATTGCAATGCCTTCTTCCTGAGCCTCAGAGAAAACGCTCGAAATGGAGAAAGCTGAGGAAACACTGAGATAAGAACTTCTAGTTGCACTTTACATTAATTTTATACATAACTAGCTGCCCCGGCAGACCTTGTTGCCGGCCGCGGTGGCCGAGGAGACTGAGGCGCTCCAGTCACGGTCTGCACGGCCACTGCGGTCGGGGGTTCGAATCCCCCCTCGGGCATGGATATTTGTACCGTCCTTAGTCTTAGCTAGTTCATAAGTAGTTTGTAAGCTTAGGGACTGATGACCCCTTAGTTAAGTCCCATAAGTTCTACAAACATTTGAGATCTTGTTTTGACCTATTTTGTCTCTAAAACTAAACTACATTGATTTTTTTTTTTTTTTTTAATAAGTCTTCCCCGACATACTTTGTCATGCCAAACGTTATTGGCCCTTCGCAGTAACAAAACATATTTCAGAGTGATCAATTTATTTATAGATTTGTGTTTCCATAATAAACAACAATTACTTGCAAATATAAGTTTTCTATTTTGTACATTGCAAGACTTGACGACTACTACTACTACTACTACTACTACTACTACTACTAGTAGTAGTAGTAGTAGTAGTAGTAGTAGTACAGTAATAGTATTAATAATGTGGTATTTTCATTGTAATGCCTTATGGTACACGATGTTTTTTGTGTGATTGCCTGCCGCGTAAATAAATAAAGCTGTCGGTTTTCCGAGGCGAGAGCAGGCAACATACACTGTCTATGAGAGAAGCATGGGTTTTCCAGATTGACGCCGCAAACACTCAACGACTGACACTGGTTTATTTATGGTCATAGCCAAAGCAAGCCGCAGTGGAAATTGTGGTGATTTAAATTCAAACCGTACGTCAGTTTGTAATATTCCGATGCGGTGTATCAACACATCTTCTTCCCTATATTTTCCCTTTAGAATGGTTGCTTCGGCAACATTGTTCAGTAATTTTTTTCACTGCTAGCCGTGTGCTGCTACAGAGTCGCGGTTGATTAATATGTCGTAACACAATGACCACCGATCCTACTTTTATTGAAGATTATGGGGAGGTAATCCTGGAATATCCAGTGAGCTCAAAAATTCTGGTGGATAATTGACGGCATCATCTCTGTTAGTTGCGTAATCAACTGATTTGTATGTCCTTTATTTGTCGGCAATTTCAAATTGGATTTTGAAATTTATTTCATTTACATCCTTGTTTTTGGCAGCTAATATAGCTCGTTTACTCAACCAACAATGATCGCTGTAATTTTGAGCGACGTTTGGGAACACCTTTCGTATAAGCTCAGTTTTTCATTCTGTAAACTGACAAAAATTTACAGGAAATGTAAAGCATCCTGTCATAACATCTACATTGAATTTACCATTACCATTGACAATGAGTTGTTTTGAAAATATTTCTCCAGATTGATCATTCTGCATTTCGATACGCATGTTCTAGCTCAAATTTAGTATCTTAATTTTTTTCCACAAAATGGAGGACTTTAAACATGCATTCAGTTCATCCGCTGGTGTACCGTGGAATAACTGGTAATGTTTGACGAAAATCTCCTGCTGACAAAATCATCGCTCCACCTAGAACCTAATTTGTTTTGATTGTTTCACAGATCTTTCAGAGTTCTGTCTAATACCTCCAAAGACTTTTTATGTGTCATCGTGCATTCATCTTGACTGAGAAATGATAACCATTTTAACCTTTCCAAAAATGATTGGATATTGTAAGGTATCATATGAGCGGTGTGTTTTATGTGTCTCACGGACAGTTGTATGTTGCCTGCTCTCGCTTCGGATAACCGACAGCTTTATTTATTTACGCGGCAGGCAATCAAACAAAAAATATCATGTACCATAAGGCATTACAATGAAAATACCACATTACTACTACTACTAGTCAAGTCGTGCATTCATCTTCACTGAAAAATGATAAGCATCTCCACCTTTCCAAAAAATGATTGGATATTGTAAGGCATCATATGAGCGGTGTGTTTCGCCGATCATTTTGGCGATGCAAAACTATATCAAGGACTTCAAAATTTTCTACAACAATTACAATGGCAACTTCATCAGTTGTTGGTGCATTAAAGCGTCCCGCATGTTCTTCTACAGGAGTTTTATCAACTCTGATTACAATTTTATGATTATCAGTTGGCGTAACATCCAGTGCAGTTTCAAACAATGTAATCAATTGATTGTGTTGATGAAAGACAGTTTGTAATTGATCTACAATAATCTCCTCGCTGAACTGTTATTTGCGCAACGCTGATCAGTTTGTTTCTGTTGTATTGCTCATGAAATAAACTTGTAGGAATTTATAGTTTTTATCTTTCACTGGCAACAGCGAACTGCTTTATGATATATTTGGCCTTGTATCTGTAAATTAAAAAAAGTAATGTTTTATTAATTTTTCATTTTTACACAATAACATACAAAGGAATAAACAAAGTAAGTCTTGGTACCTTGAAAGTTGGATTGAAATAGTCGCGAAGTATATTTGTTGCCCCAAAATAAGTAATTTGGAAGCAATTGTTATATTTTTGTATGTTTGTAAGGAAATGTATGGAATCCGTTCCAATTCCTGAAACCAATGAGTGCAATGGCTCTGCTGGCGGAACCAATAGCACAATTTCACTTTGCCATTTGCGCAACACAACCCATTAGTTTAATTTTTGTATTTCAATGCCTTGCAATGAAATTCCTTGCAATGTGGGCATACTGAGTTCATAGATCCAATACATTGGTAGGAACTGTATTCAATTGAAACATCGTAACTGAAAGCCGCTCTAGAAACAGGGAAAGCGGTTTGAACACGACGCATTGCTCGTGATTGTGTTATCCTAATGCTTTCAATTTCATTTCGCTCTTCACATTGCTATAAAGTCCGATGTGATTGAAAATTAGCTTGATTTGTAGCACTTCGACCCAAATTGCTGCGTCGGTGTCTTACAGGCGCCATGAGTCTAAAAGTGAAGGTGTTCTTTTTATTATTTTACTTGTAACTTTTACGTTGTTTCTCCCTATAAGGACCTTCCTTTTGCCTTAACAAAAACGTTAAAAAAAACTAGCCGAATTGGTCGAGCCGTTCTCGAGTTTTACGCTTAGCAACACAATTGGCGATTCATTTTTATTTATGTAGATTACATATTATTTTTCAAATTTATCATCAGTTGCTTATAGTTTTGTTCTCTCTATTAATTCAATTCAATTTACTTTTTTGTAGATATCTTGTTAGTGGGGATTCTCAAGTTTCTATGAGCTTCAGTTACAGGATATCCTCTGCGTCAGTTAGTCGGATCATCATTTCTACCTGTTAGCTCATCGGGAAGCTTTTGTCGCCTGTTGAAATGCCGCAGCTAACTGAGGCAACGTGGAAGAACGTTTTCGAAGACTTTAGCGAGATGTGGCGGTTCTCTAACTGAATTTATTTGCATTGATGTTGGAGGATGTGGGAAAGCCAGAGATGGTGGACTGTTTGCCAATTCTTCTATGGGAACATTGATTGACCGCAACCAAATGAACGTACCAGATGCAAGCATTACTTTCCAAGGTCAATGAGGAACTACCGTTTGTCATAATTGGAGATGCAGCATTTCCACTGAAAAAATATTTAATGAGACCACTCGAAATGCAGCCTCTCGAAACATATATTCAATTACCGCCTCTCATGTGCCAGACCACAGACATGTACTATATGTCTATGTGCTAGACTAGTTGTGCAGAATGTCTTTGGAATCTTGGTTCAAAGATTTCAAGTGCTGTAAAGCCTATTACATGTCCAATATGAAAGTGCGAGTGTGATTGTTCTTGCTGGTCTTGTGTTACGTAACGTTTTGAGAAATGATGTTTTACAAGATGAACTTGCTGACGAAATTTTTCCTGTACAAACCATCTTTGAACCTCTGCAATGTGTAAGCACTCACGCCAGCTCAGAAGCTAGTGAAGTTCGGCGAAAATTTGAACATTATTTTACATCCTCTGGGCAAGTGACTTGGCAGAAATCGTGGTTTTTTCAGGGCAGAAATTTGTAACAAATTTTTTAACTGACTTGTAAAGTACTCGCACTTTAAAATTATCATTTTTTTGTTCCCAATTGTTTTGATTTTTACTAGTCGAAAGTGAAAATTAAACATTCTTTGAATACCAGCATTGCTGTTCATTGATAGTACAGCAATAACTTCATTTTTTTCTGCTCATATTTTTTTAATATTAATCATTAGGATCAATGATCTAACAGAAACAGTAAATAACTAAAGAGGAAAGATCAATCCAAAGTACCGGTGTATGCCTTCTGTCATGTACTGACATGTTTATAAAAGTGTGTATAACTTGAGGTGATTTCGAAAATCGAATTTTAAACAGTTTACGAATTCCGTGTACATCATACATGTTGCCGCATAGCGCTATTCCAAACTTGTTTTCCATGTCTACGAACGATATGCGAGGCCGTCCCGTCCATATAGGCGATTGCCTAAGGCGGTCGAATTTGGGAGTTGGCAAATTTGTCGTGCGCGACCAACCCTTGTGCACTCTCGGTGCGGTTTACTTTGCTGTTGCGCTGCGGTTCCAGAAGCGATGAATTCGCGATTACTACACTTAGAAATGTACAAATGTTTGTAGAGCTTATGGGTCTTAACTATGGGGTCATTAGTATCTAAACTTACAAACTACTTATGAACTAGCTAACACTAAGGACGGCACAAATATCCATGCCCAAGGGGGATTTGAGCCCCCGACCGTAGTGGCCGTGCAGACCGTGACTGGCGCGCCACAGCTGGCTCGGCCACCGCGGCTGGCACACATAGACAGAGCAACATGCAAGAGACAAGACGCAAGTCAATGTTACATGCATTCTCTTTGACTCGTCAGAGTTTTGCTAGTAAGTGTTTAATAAATATCCCGTGATCAAAGTAGGCGTGCCACCCATCATGTGAGCTGGGGCACCCTCACGGCCACACGCAATCCACTGCTCCGCAGTCTCTGTAGTATATAATGGGCGCTAATGACCTCGCCATAAGACTACACACATCATCAGTGGTTTAGGGCGCCAAACAACACAGGGCATGCCTTATATTTGTACATAACAAAGGGGAAGTACAATAAATATATATATCTCATCAAATGAAGCAGGAGAGAGCTTTCGCAACTATTTATCTTTGTTGCTGTCGAAACTATGCATCCACAGACTACAGAAACAGAACAGGACTAAGCATTTCAGTTTAGTTGTAACTTGTGAGATGTCAGCTTAAAAGTCGACTACTGTACGTAACAAGAGGCTTGTCTTATCATAAAAATTAGCAGATGAGGTCCGTTTGAACTACTGGTTACTCCCTGCTACAAAGCCTTTTTCCCTTGCCCAAACTGAGAACTGACTCGTTTCAAATTACTTCAGTAACAGGAAGTTAATACTACAGTGGTCAATATACATAGTAGCTCACACGTTTATTACACACAGACATTAATAAGCAAACCAACACAAAGTTGTCTTAGAAAGGTGGCTAAGGGGAAACATTTATGGCTCAACGGAATTTAGTCGTAAACAATTGCATCTGATCTTGTTCTCAGCACTTGTGAAGAACAATATTGCCACGAGAGACCACGTACACCGACTACCGGCGTGGCGCAGGGGATAGCTTCACGGACTACGGTGCTGAAGATCGTCTGTTCAATCCCGCTCACCGACAAAAATTTATTTCTTTGTAATTAACAACTCCAGAATGTTCTATGTCTTCCTTATGTTCACTTGTAAATTCTACTTGTTTCTTATGTTAACTGTTCTTCTGATTTCTGGTAAGTTCTGTATACGTATAAATAGCAGAGCACTCTGCCCGAGAGGCAGTCAGTGCTGCGTCTATGTTAAGTTCGTAATAAACGTGCTTTCAGAATAAGTGTTGTGTTCAGTGGATCGTAGGTGGTCTTATACAATGTTCCGTTTATAAGTTGGAACTCTCCATTGGTCGGTTCTCCTTTCTCCAAGGCCTCTATCATTTTTAATAGTGCTGGATCTTCCCTCTGTTCAGCTGTAATATCAACTAATTCAGTGAGGGCTGAAATTTCATTCATGCTGTTGTGTTCCATTAATGGATTCCTCGAAAAGCAGTCGGCATCCTTGTGTTTGCGCCCGTTCTTGAATACCACTGTGACATCGTACTCTTGGAGTCTTAGTGCCCATCTTGCTAGTCGACCTGATGGCTCCTTCAAGCTAGTCAGCCAACATAAAAAATGGTGGTCTATCAAGACGGTGAATGGTTTGCCGAATAAATACGGCCGGAACTTGTTGATAGCCCAGATAACTGCGAGACATTCTTTCTCAGTTGTAGAGTAGTTTATCTCGGACTTAGAGAGTACTCTTAATGCATAGGCAATCACTTTTTCAGCACCTTCAGTCCCATAACCACTGGCGTCTCTGTGAAGTTCCGTTTCTGTATTCTCGTCGTACAAGGCTAGCACTGGTGCGGAAGTTAGAGCCTCCTTAAGTGCCTGGAAAGCTCCTTTTTGTGTCTCATCACAGTAAAACTTGGCGTCTCCCTGCAGAAGTTTTTGTAATGGACATGCCTTGTTACAGTTGCGTACAACATGTCCAGGGCGCCCACAGTGGAAACAAAGTGGTGTGTTGTCTTCTGTCTTCCAGACATCTGTTGTTCTGCGCGGCGTCATAGTTGCCGGGGGAATTGGTTGTGGTCGTGTCGGTCGGTTCATAGGCTGCCGTTTGGCGGCTGCAGCATAAGTCATAGCAGGGCGACGCAATTCTTCACGTCGCGTGCATCTGGCGGGGCAAACAGGAGCTATTGCCTGAAATACCTCTTCCTCAGCGGCGTATGCTCCCTCGTCACTTACAGGGCTTACATCCATGGCTATGATCTGATGCTCGTTCGGGCTAATAGTCCCGGCTGCCATAAATTGTTGTAATTCTTCTCTCACAATTTGTCGTATGAGAGAAGCGAAGTCATGCTGGCCATAGGGACTACATTCGGGAGTCTGTCATACTTCTTATGTCCAACCCTCCTTTGTTGCATCTCTTCAAGAAGCTGGCACCACTTAATGAACTCTTATGTCGTAGCGACGTCTTTTATCAGAAGAGCTTGGTACATGTCTTCTGCAATACCCTTCATCAGGTGCATGATTTTGTTGGCCTCCGTCATATTCGGATTCACTGTGTTACACAGGGCCAAAACATTCTGTATGTACGACTGTGTCGGCTCACCATGTCGTTGGGCCCAATTCTTCAGTTGTTCTTCCACCGGGCGGATTTGTCGCTGGCGGTCTCCAAACGTCTTCTTAAGTTCCTCCTGGAACGTCTCCCAGACATTCAACTTGTCTTCGTTGTTTTCAAACCATTGCTGGGCTGTTCCGTCCAGGTAGAAATATACGTTGGCCAAGCACATCGTATGATCCCACCTGTTGTACTTGCGACTTGGTCGAACCCTTTTAGCCATTTGTTGGGGTCCTGTCCAGCGTCTCCAGGGAATACCGATGGGTGTCTGATGTGCAGCTGGCTTACCGCTGGTTTCGTCTCCATGGTTCTTCTGATGATACAGACTTTTAGAAGAATGTACTTGGTGTATCCCTTGTATTCTGGTTCCAGTCCATGTAATCAACGGTTTTTACGTTGCCTAATCGGAGCCACAGTGATGCAGCTGTTGCACAGTGTACCCGGCGCCTCCACCAAACAATGTCACGTTGAAATGGTAGCAGGCTTGACTTCAAAGGCAACTGAACACAGCACTTCTAATGAAAGCACCGACCTGTTGTGTACAGCCCAGGAGATCTAGTATGGATTTTTACCGCTGTACAGAAGGTTGGACTGTCGGAAAAGTTATTGAAGCGATACTTTGGTCCGTATCGTGTCATACGCCGCCTGTCAGACATCAGATATGAAGTTGAGGATTATGAGCCGTCGTCGAAACGACAAAAACGTTGTTCACGTCCTGCGCAAGAAGCCTTACTATGATCCTGAAGAACAGGCAGCCGACAATGGCTTCTTGTTCAAGGACTCTAAGGACGGTAATGTTACTGATGAGGCCACGACAGGAACGTCTGTCGTCGATAATCGTGGAGAAGTGAAGGATTCCCTTCAACAGCCATAAAGAGGACCCATGACACGGTCAAGATCCAGGACATAGCATCTGGCTCCACAGGAAACATAATAGTGGATCGCTGTTTTTCCAGGAGAGGGAACAATGCCGCGAGAGACCACGTACACCGACTGCCGGCATGGCGAAGGGGATAGCGTCACAGACTGCGGTGCTGAAGGTCGTCGGTTCAATCCCGCCCACTGGCAAAAATTTATTTCTTTGTAATTAACAATTCCAGAATGTTCTATATCTTTCTTATGTTCACTTGTAAATTCTACTTGTTTCTTATGTTAACTGTTCTTTAATTTCTGGTAAGTTCTGTATACGTATAAATAGCAGAGCACTCTGCCCGAGAGGCAGTCAGTACTGCGTGTATGTTAAGTTCGTAATAAATGTGCTTCCAGTATAAGAGCTGTGTTCAGTTGCCTTCTAAGTCAAGCCTGCTTCCATTGCAACACGACAATATTAAATAAGAGGGGGAAGGTGCTCTAAAACTACAATTTATAGGCAACTTAGGGATTATGCTGAACTTAGACTTGCTTATTCATATATAAAACAAGCAAAATGGGAAACCAGTTTTGTTAATACAATAAAATGCATCTCTTACATGGATTAATACAGACGGTAGCCAGCCTAAATTATACATGATTTAACGCTACTGGGGGAAAGGATTCACAAACAACACTCATTCTCTCACACATACGCAATGCCGCAGCGAAACTCGCCAAAAACAGCACACTGAGACGAGGTGGAAGGAGGTGCCGCTATTGTAGGCGAAATTCAGCACGTTGGAGGTAGCACAAGTCACAATATACAAAAACACTTTGAGGCTGACTCAGGTCTGTCGTTCCTGTTTTGAGATGGTGCGTGCGTGCGTGTAGCCAAGTTAAATTACATCTAAATTGGACCACAAGCAAACGCGGTAACGGCGACACACGGCTACGTTACATGAATACACTCCACTTAATGTGAAATGGTTGATAATTGGATTCATTATACAAAATCATGGTGGATTCTTAAGTTTCAGTCTGTTAGAAATTGATCTAGGTACTGGTTTTATATGAGAAGTGGCATGAATTCAGGCGACTGGCTGCAAGCCCCGGAAGTCGGAGCTCAAACCCACGTGGTTCCGAAAACCGATAATATTGAATAAATTCAGATTCCGAAAAATAAAGAAAATTAACTACAGCTTGCAACTCATAGAAATGCTTAGAATTATACGAAGATGCAAAAGAAATGCAGCTACACGCGATAGGGAGCGATTACAGAGATGGATGAAGTCCAGTCTCCAAAACTCGTAAAAGTGAAATAATTACAAAGTCAAAAAATAAAATTAAGACTTACGGCATGCAACCTATAGAAATGTTTAAGGAAGCTACTGAAGGAGGTTGTACAAGGCTCAAGAGAAAATTACTGACACAGACAGAGTTCATACTAAAAGTTTAAGAAGAAACGGCAAAATTAAAATAGGCAGGTAGAGAAGAATGCGAAATTTAGTGGAAAGCAGGACACCCACATAGTTACTTGCCTTCTGGGCATGGAACAAACAAGAGTGGAAGCTGAAGGCTTTGTTCTATGAACCAACCACGTGGAACACACATCACTCACAGAAGGAAACGATGAGAAGATTTTTACATGCACAGTAAAAATGAACAAATCACCTATTAGAAATCAGGCCCCACAAAGCAAGAAAGTATTTACACAGAGTTCATACACTACCATATGATCACAAAAGGTTTTAATATACCAAGCCATTATCAAACTGCAACTAGAATCACACACACCACATTTATCTATTGGAAATCACTGATTCGAAAAACGAGAACACATTTCCGCTTATGATTGGAGAAAATATTTTTAAAAAAATGAAGATTCTAAGTTCACGAATCTAAGTTAAATGTGCTATTCAATGAAACACTACCATCTCCAGAAACAAGAGCAGAACTAACCTTCCCTCACCAGACGCCCAGAACAGAATGATCAGCTGCGTGGTCACCGAGGCGCGGGAAGACGACCGGAAGCCGGAAAACCCTGAAAAAGCGGTGGTGGGGATGGAGAGGGAGTACAATCACGCTGGAGTAGGTCCTCTAACTAGCTCGCAACCAAATGGTGTGGAAACCTCTTTGGTCACCTCAGCAGCTATCGACTCTGAGCCAGAGAGAACGATGCAAAGCGAGCTATCACATTCAAACAGCCATAGATTCTCATACGCACTTAAAAGTACAACTACTGCACATTCACATAGGGAGAATGCCGTAGCGGAGAAGCTGTACTTATACCACATTAATTAATATAATAATAAATTATTAACATAACAAAATAGGAAAAACCTAGGAATATTAACTAATTTTTAACACACGAAATAAAAATACTATTCCTCATGCCTTGAAAAGAGTGGGGTTCAAGTTTTAACAAAATGATAATCTAGTGACAGTAAATAAATTATAACTTTACAGAAATATACAAAAAATGTATGGAAGATGACAGATGGTCGTCTTTCAAGCTACCCCCACCGCCGTCATTTGAACGCACCTTGAGCACGGGAACTTGCAACAGTAAGTAGAGTTTCAGTCTGTTACAGCGTTGTTGTGGCCCTTTCTTTTGGGCAAAACCCTTCCCCCTCCCTCCTCCCACGAGAACTGCTTCCTCTGTAGTTTACGCACAGACTGATAGACTATACCCTTTCTAGGATCCCAGAATTCTTTGTTCAGTTCTTTTCCGTGAGTGAATGAAACAACTGTACTTGTTTTTAAATAATGAAGTAAGCTCAGTGTTGCCCAGAGTCTTTTAACTTTTAATGTATGTTTCTACCATCGCACTATTTACTTTTAATGCCATATAATGATTTAGATAGGTTCACGAATCAGAAAACTCTTACTTTGTCACAAAAGTGAGATGTGCGTTAGAGAAAGTTGACTTGCACACCACTGTCACGATAATACGTGAATATGTCGACTTAGTTGTTTCATTCATTGACATGCACTAACACATACATTAGAAACCTGACAGAGTCAACGCTGAATCCAAATTTTTTTCGACTAATTCGAGCGACTGTCTTTTGCTGAAGCCACTCTCCTCTTACACCCCTTAATTGGGTGTGAACAACCTCCGCCATTTACGACAAAACCAACGTCTTTTCTTCAGTGACTACATTTCAGATATTAATAATTGTATCATCATCACAATCTTAGAGACAAACAGTGCACTATTTGAAAACATACCTTCGCACACGCAGCAAATAATTGGGTATGTAGCTGTTGCTTTTCCGCACAAATCAATCGTTCTTAACAGTATTTTGTATCTAATAATAATAGTATTAAGCGAACAAATATTGGCCATTTGTGTCTCAGCAATACCTTCTACGATTTGCATGAAACGTTATACCTAGCTAGTGCCGTGCAGTCTGAGGCGCCATGTCATGGACTGCACAGCCGCTCCCGCCGGAGGTTCGAGTCTTCCCTGGGGCATGGGTATGTTTGTTGTCCTTAGAATAAATTGGCTTAACTAATGTGTACGTCTACAGACCAATGACCCAAGCAGTTTGGTCCCTTAGGAATTTACACACACATACACACACACACACACACACACACACATTTGGGTAGTGGCTTAAATTCCAAATTTATCTCGTTAGGTGTCATCCTGACGACAGAAATAGGATGCTTGGCGGAGCTCGGTGCTCAAGCTTTAACACAAGTAAGTTATGTAACAAAGGGATTAACGCTTCGAAAAAAAAAACACACACACACATATATATAATCCTATCAACACATGAGAAAAGCAGTAGTCAGTTTGAAGCTTATCAAGCCGCGGTGGAGTAGCCGAGCGGTCTAAAGCGTCTCACTGCGGAGCGCGTGGTTGCTCGCCGTGGAGGTTCGATTCCTCCCTGGGGCATGGGTGTGTGTGTTAGTCCTTAGCTTAGTTTACCTAGGTTTAAGTAGTTTGTAAGCTACGGACTGATGACCACGCAGTTTGGTCCGATAGAATTACAAACATTTGAACATTTTTTTTGAAGCTTATCAGGAATGGATAGAGCTTCATCTTAGACTGAAGATAAAATTGATAATATTCTTTTCGGGTTTCCTGCCGGATAAATAAGTCATCTTGACACAATATTTCGGCGGTCCACCTGTCCGCCATCCTCGGGTGACAGTGCTGCTACACCGACTCGCCGAGACTGAGTACAAGCCCACGCTCACGCTTCTCTTGACGGACGTCGACCTTGGTCCGATGGGTTGCAGGCTAAGCATTAACTGCTGTTCCTGCGGTACCTGAAACATATGAAACACAAATTAGTGGCCTGACTGGAGGAAGGGTCTTAGGGTGTCAGTTATGACGGTGAGGTTTCTTCCACAGTTGCTACGAGATTACAATATTAATCTCTAGCAGGTCAGGTCAACGAGTCGTTGGTAGAAATCTGCATAAACGATAGATCGCTGTTCAGCAGGTCTAAAGAGAGACCGTTGTTTTTTTATGTCAAACAATACAGGGTTCCACATTTTACTCAAGGGAAAACCCTTGTCTCTGTTTATAATATTGTCAGAAAGAGGAATTGCGATTGATTCTTTAAAACTGCAGTCCCAATAGTGAGACGCAGAGGCAACCATTTGTGTCTCGTCATTCTTCATTTTATGTCCCTCAGTAAGACAATGCTCAGCTACAGCAGATTTCTCTGGCTGAAGCAATCTTGTGTGTCGGTTGTGTTCAGTACATCGATCTTGAATTCTTGAGATTGTCTGACAGATGTAAACTTTCCCACAGTGACAAGGAATTTTGTATACGCCGGGTTTCCTCAATCCTAAGTCATCCTTTACGGAGCCCAGGAGCGCTCTAACCTTGGCAGATGGACGGAATATACATTGGATGTCAAGTCTTTTTTAAATTCTTCCTATTTTTGAAGAGATGCTTCCATCAAACGGTAGGAAAGCCAGTGATTTGCAAGTTTCTTCTTGTGGTTCCCGCGACGCTCCAAACTGAAAAGCATGGCAGATCTGTTGGTCAGTGTAACCATTCTTCTTGAATACCGTTCTTAGATGGTCCATCCCTCAAGTCAGACTTTCAGCGTCTGAAATGGCAAAAGCTCTTTTTGTCAGAGTATGCAGGACACCAGTGCGCTGGTAAGGTGGATGACAACTTGTTGCATGCAAGTAGCGGTCCGTGTGCGTGAAATTTCTGTAAACACTATGTCCCAATGTTCTGTCACCCATTCTGTAAACCGTGACATCTACAAATGGAAGCTTTCCATCTCTCTCCACCTCCATAGTGAAATGAACGGTCCTGAAAACGGTTCAGAGCATCTCTCCCACGTGGCCATACCATGAAAATATCGTCAACGTACCCCCAGAAACATGTAGGTTTTAAAAACGACGTTTTCAACGCCGTGTCCTCAAAATCTTCCATAAATAAATTGGCGACTATGGGGGATAATGGGCTCGCCATAGCCACTCCGTCAGATTGTTCAAAATATTGGTCGTTAAATAAAAAGCACGTTGACGTCAGCACATGGCGGCAAAGCTCTGTTGTCTCCTCGTCCTGCGTACGCTGACAAAGCGATCTATCGTTTACACCGATTTCTACCACTGGCGGCCGTGAAACGTAGAGGGCAGAACTGTCCATTTTTGCGCACGCGTCCTCGGCCTCCTCGGAGTATAAAGGGGCTTCCGCTCGCGGCTTGTACTTAGTCTCGGCGAGTCGGTGTACCAGCACTGTCACCTGAGGATGGCGGCCAGGTGGACCGCCGAAATATTGTATCAAGATGACGTATTTATCCGGCAGGAAACCCGAGAAGAATTTTATCAAGCATTACGCCGGGAAAGCCTTCGTAGTCACATGAAGACAAAATTGATGAGGAAAATGTGTGTTTAATAAGAGAAGGAAAAAAATTGCAACGTTCTGAAGACGTTAATGGCATTGGTGCGAGTTCTAGGAAGTCAAAACTTACCTTTTCGTGGAACACATTACAAAATATATACCTATGATAATGGAAACTTTTTAAAAATAATTAAATAACCGACTTAATTTGATCCTGTTATGCAAGAACACTTTAAAAAAATTTCTAACAAGGAGATTCATGTTCATTATCTGAGAAAAAAATCCAAAACGGTCTGATCAATTTGCTAATGCAATCAAGAAACAAGTAATAGATTCTATTCACTCTGCTAAATATTATTCGATAATTCTAGATTGCACACCTGGCATATATAAGCCAAAGAAAAGACTATGGTCATTCGATTTGTAAAGTTAACGTATGAGGTAAACAATCCGAGTATGAGAGTGAAATCAAGGAACAGTTTTTGGGCTTTGTTCCTCTTACTGACATAACTGGCACTGGTTTAACTGAAAAGATTTTTGGACAGTACATGAGATATCTCTTTCATCTGAAAATTTAGGTCTACAGGGATATGACAATGCAAGTAATATGAGAGTCCAAAGAAGTATTTTGGGTAAAAATCCTCGAGCGTTCTAGGTACCGTGCAGTTCGCAAACACTAAATCTGGTGGTAAATGATGCTGCTAAATCTTGTTTCGCTGCCACATCCTTCTTCAACTTGATCGAAATGATTTGTGTGTATTTTTCTGCTTCTACATATTAATGGGATGTCCTATTGCGCCAAGCGCCTGCTTTGATGCTAAAACCCGTGAGCTATATTAGATGAAGGTTGATGCATTGCGTTATCAGCTAGCTGATGTGCATGATGCGCTCATGGATACTTATGAAGATCATACATTGACTGGTTCAGCTGAAAATCAAACAAGAATTGAGGGTCAGTCCATTGGTAAAAAGATAGCGAACTTCATGTTTATTTCTTCACTTGTTGCATGGTACAATATGTTGTTCGAAGTAAATTTGACTAGCAGACTACTTCAAACAAAAGAAACTGGTCTTAACGTTGCTACAAATGCTCTGCTAAAAACACGAACCTTTCGTGAAGATTGTGGAAGTGATTTGGGATTTGAAAAAATGCTGGTAGAAGCAAGAGAAATATCAGAAGCAGTCAACAAGTTGACGTACCTACTAGGTAGATATTTTATCATTGACGCTGAACTGTACTGTGCAAATTCAGAGGTTTTTAGATCTGATGATGGCAGATGCTGAAACGTCGTAATAAATAAATATAATTTTAGTGATCTAGACGGTTTTTATTCTTATTGGGGAAAAAAATCCCCTGCGCCTCGGTTGCACAGTGGTAGAGTGCCAGATTACAAATACAAAGGTCCCGTGTTCGATCCCCGTCAGGTCCTAGGATTTTCACTTGTCACTTCCACTTCTTTCACCTCTGGCAGTACTGCTCATGTGAAAAATACCGAGTAGCACCGTGGTTCGGAACCCACATTAAACTGTAGGTCCCCCTATAACTGGTTGGGTAAGTCGGTTCGAAGGTCGGAGGAAGGCAACGGCACACCACCTCCAAGCAGGACCATGCCTAGTAAAGCACTGTGGTGTTCAAACCAATCTTCGCATTGTTGACTACTTTACCTTTTTTTACCAATTTCATATGAAACCAATCCGTATAAGTCACAAGAAAGGGCAGTTTTGATAGGAGACAGAAGCTGAACCTATTCGTGACGAGCAAACTCATTTAAAAATTTATTTTTCTTTTGCAATGTTGGATAATACAATAAATTCAGTTGATAAGAGATTTCATCAGCTTAACAGCCTAAATTGTGTATTTGGCTGTCTGTACAACAGACATGATGTATAAAATAAAACTCCCAAAGCTCTTCTTGAAGAATGTGTGTGTGAAGAGTCTGTAACTCACAAAGACTCTAAAGATATTAATGCTATTGATCTATGCAATGAATTACAAGCCATTCCTAGAAGAGTATCCAATAACTGGGCCCACAGGACGTTCAGACTTATATTTCTAAAAATGGAATTATAGATATTTTACGTAATTTAGTTACTGCACTAAGTGTGTTGCTTACTATTCCTGTGTCTGTAGTCAGTGGGGAGCGCAGCTTCTCGAAATTAAAACTCATAAACATATATGTGCGATCCGCAATGACTCAAGAACGTCTTGTGGGGTTGGAAACTTTGTCAGTTGAACGAGAAACAGCAGGTACACCTGATCTAAAGGATATAGTTTCAGATTTTGCAAAAGCCAAGGCAAGAAAAATGAAATTTGTGTGACTCTCTGTGTAATGAAGCTCATAATTCTATCAATTATTGTAAACTATCAACCAAAGCCTTTCTTGCGACTGTTTGCTGATGATGCTGTGGTGTTTGGGACGGTGTCGTCTGTAACTGACTGTAATAGCATACAGGTTGACTTAGACAAAATTTCTAGTTGGTGCGAAGAATGGCAGCTAGCTCTCAATGCAGAAAAATGTAAGGTGGTGCGCATGAGTAGAAAAAAACAATCCTATAATGTTCGAATACAACATTAGTAGTGAGCTTCTTGATGCTGTCGCGTCGTTCAAATATCTAGGCGTAACATTGCAGAGCGATATGAAATGGAACGAGCATGTAAGGACAGTTGTGAGTAAGGCAGACAGCCGACTTTGGTTTATTGGGAGAATTTTGGGAAGATGTACTTCACCTGTAAAGGAGACCGCGTATAAAACGCTTGTACGACCACGTCTTGAGTATTGCTCAAGTATTTGGGACCCGCAGCAGATCGGTTTGAAGGAAGACATAGAGGCGGTTCAGAGGCGAGCAGCTAGATGTGTTACCGGTAGGTTCGACCAATGCGCGAGTGTCACGGAAATGCTCCGGCAACTAAATTGGGGATCGCTGGAAGAAAGACGACGTTCTTTTCGTGAATTTCTGTTAAGTAAATTTAGAGGGCCGAAATTTGAAGCTGAGTGTAGTACGATCTTGCTGCCGCCTACTTACATTTCGCGTAAAGATCACAATGACAAGATAAGAGAAATTAGGGCTCGTACGGAGGCATATAGGCATTCTTTTTTTCCTCGTTCATTTTGGGAGTGGAATAGGAAAGGAAATGCCTAGTAGTGGTACGGTGTACCCTCCGCCACGCACCTTACGGTGAATTGCGGAGTATGTATGTAGATGTAGATGTAAAAGACAAAATGTAAAAACGATGAAAAAGTAACAGTGTTGTATAAATGTCCCATTTATGTATTTGAATTAAGAAAGATGCAATGTGTGTTTTACATTTATGTTTTATTGCAGTATTATTAAATGGGGCGCCATTAAAATAATTTGCCTAGGGTGCCGAATTTGTTCGGGCCGGCCCTGGCGATACACAGAGCCTAGTGTGAGGTCAGACAGCACTCATGCGTTCGAGAGAGAGACTCGTACCGTACTGGCGACGTACCGACGCACTGATGTAGTACTGACTACTGTCAGAGTAACCTACTGTGCTCACGCTGCGCACCTGCCGCCTCACAGACATACATTACTAGACTGGCAATGCCTTATACAGTATCATTGGCGTCAGTGAAGTCTCGCCGCCATAATTCTATACTATAAACTAGTAAGCAGTCTTGTGCGTTATTACAGTAAACAGTCGTAAAAAATGAATGAACTGACGTAACTATGCTCTCTTTAGAGTTTTGACATATAGGAAATTCGTGTGTTGTATATGGCTGTAAATTTTTCAGCTGCCGTAAGCTTCGATACATACAGTAATGAGTTGCATTGATATGCTGTTATTATTTATGTTACCAATTTAATTCAACTTCGGTTTTAATTCAGTAGTGTGGTCATTAGACAAGTGTTCTTTACTGTGGATTATTTTGACAGTCCTTACGAAATATTTGACACATACTGTAATAAATCGCGTTGCGTTTTCTGTTTTTATTAGGCCTGATCTGTTATTAGGTTCGATCAATTTCGGCTTTTCCTTTAATATTATGACCGTTATAAATGTACTATTTGTCGTGGATAACACAATCATTATTCTTCTTCGTGTTTTTTTCGATAACTACAGTCTGCTTTAAATGTACCGATACGTAACGGTAAAATTTTACTTACCTCCCGACGGCCTCGTTTGAATATGTTGACATCAACAAAACGGTGGAAAGCCCTCACCAAGATGTTGATATTCTTAGAAATCAACACAAAGTGACTTGATTAGCATTTTGTACAGATGAAGTAAATAAATAACGCTGTACCTACTCTATGGTTGACAGGTTCTTGTATGTACCCTCGTTCACTCTGTAAAAGTAATTGCCCTTGTAAAACGAAGATTTCTTGAATAAAAATTTGCGTTGTCACGCGATTGGCTAATGCCAACGTCACACGATTGACAACATAATCACGCGAAGCCGCCAGGACTGGAAGTAAAATTTAACCGTACGTAACACGTTCTTCTCGTAACACGATTCGACAATGTAGGCCTGTAGTTAAACTCAACTATTGCGGAAGTATTAGCTTAAATGCAAATCATGTTCAAACGAACTCGTAAAGCTTACGTCATATCGTGTCATAAGAACATAGCAGTACCGTACGGAAACTTTTTGACGTGAGGTGAGGCAAGATGGCGGTTTCCGGCTTCAGCCACAGAGGCACGTTTGCCAGTCTAGTAATGTATGTCTGTGTGCCGCCTGTCGTGGAATCGCTCTCCCGACGGACAGGCGCACGGCGATGACGCACTTCCTGCCTATGTAAATTCAATGGAGCGAGTTCAGACGCGATCCCACGCTGGATGACAAAGTCTGAGCACAGTAGGAACACAGTACCCTGTGTGGAAATCCGCCCTTACCGTTACTTGTCATTGCTTAATGATAAATTTAATACTGATTTATAAAAAACTGTATTTATTTTAATTGTCCCGATTTGAGAAGCAATGACCCGATTTCTGTAACCCAGTATTCCTAAGATTAAAATACTCGACATGTTAATACTAGTCCAACGTTAAGCTGTGGAGCAGAACGCAATTTTTTTGCTCTACAACTGTAGAAATATTTGCGTTCGACAGTGGCGCTGCTGTGGCTCCATCACGTGCAGTTAGCAGTGTGCATAAGTTGCTGTTTGGTGAAATACACGTCAGAAATGTTTCTACAATATTTACGGCCAACTCTTAGTACAGGATAATTTTATGGAGGATAAACGTTGTAATGGTATTTCACCGTATGTTTTTGACACTATTTACCGTAATGATAGTTTCTGACATTTTTACAACTAACATTTTTACTCCTATCCATATATTTATTTTGAAAAGTATTTTTAATCTTTGAAAAATAAAATGTGTTGTTAATATGCAATTTACTTTTTTCAATCAAAATGGAGCAGAGTTTGGTCTGAAAACGTATTCAGTTTGAAATAGACCGCAAAGTGGATCGAACTCGTTTAAGTGAACAGTATCTATTGAGCGAGAGCTTACAGAAGAGTTAAATTACAGATCGAATGAAGGAATTTGTGCGAGAAAACGTCAGGAAGGTTAGGTTTGTCTAAATTATTTAAATTTTTTAATTATCATTTTATCGAATATTTACTTTTTTCAGCGCGAAATTGGTATTGTAAACATTCTTCAACACAATATGTAAATTTTAAATTTTGTTGTGTTTATATTTTATTTATCGGTACACAACTGTAAAAATATTTATTTATTGTATCTGTGTACATTCGCAAGGTTTATTAAATTATTTTAAGAGCCAGTTTTGCTTAAATCATTATTACGACAAACATTTCAAAACAATTTCCGCACATAACAAAAATGGACAAATGTTAACATTGTATATATCAATTTCCACGTACCTGTTACGCTGTCGTAACAGGCGGATAAGGGATACCCCGACTTGGCGCGTCCCAGGAGGCGGATAGGGGGACCCTAGCAGACTTGAGCGAAATAAAATAGCTCTCGCGGATCAAACACAAACCCTCTGGATTAACACTCCAGTTGTATCTCGAGCAATCCTTGGAAAGCTCCACCACTCCAACCTTACAAAATTTATGAATTATGAGTGGAAAAGAAAACAAATTACCCAGGGGAGTAAAATCTCTCGACCTCTGGTCGCAAGCAGGCA
The DNA here is from genome assembly GCA_026315105.1 of Locusta migratoria. Lineage (NCBI taxonomy): Eukaryota > Metazoa > Arthropoda > Insecta > Orthoptera > Acrididae > Locusta > Locusta migratoria. Next base: position 392,088,494 of record CM048746.1, on the reverse strand, counting down.
TTTCGGATTCTGGGGAGCCTGCACTTTCTGCTCTTGTTTTACCAAGACGACCTGAAAAACTTAAATTCAAGACGAAATACAGAATCGGAACACTGAACATTAACTCCCTCATCAAAACAGGAAAACCTAAAGATCTGACTCAAGCACTTGAGCATAATGATATCCAAATTATGGCACTACAAGAAACCCGCGACACTGATGAAAACTCTTTTGGAACAGGAAACTACATAATTTATAAAGGAAAACCAGCAGAGTATATCTTTGGAAAATGCCCCTTATTAGGTACAGCTTTTATTGTTAGAAAACATATAACAGAGTCCGTTATAAACTTCAGTTCCAAATTATAAATCTTAAAAACATAATTAGAACACGTGCTGGTCAACCACATGTTACAACATTTATTGATTTTAGGAAAGCATATGACTCAATAGACAGAGAAAGCCTCATTAGAACTCTGGAGGAATTCGGAATTGATAGAAAAACTAGAGAGATTGTTAAGCAAACATTGAGAGATACAAAGTCCAAGGTGAAATTTCGAGGCAAGATTTCAGACCCTTTCAAAATCCAAACAGGTTTGAGAAAAGGGGATGGGCTCTCCCCAATCTTATTCAACATCACTCTAGAAAAGATAATAAGAGAGACATTGGCGGAATACACACAAGAAAAAGTGAAGGGAATTTCTTTTGGAGGATCAGTCAAAAGGCTTACGATACATGCACTAGCTTTTGCAGACGATACTGTGCTACTGTCCACGAATTAAACAAATAGAAATCTTAGCAAAGCATGTAGCTAAATTTCGTTTACAGATATCACAAGAAAAAACTAAATTCATGTCTAACAAATTTAAGGAAGTCAACAAATAGCACACAATTATTGGATGCATCGAAAGAGTCAGACACTTTAAATATTTGTGAGAAACAATAACGGATACTGGCATAGAAAAAGTAGCTGTCAAACTTCGAGTAGCTAAACTCAGGAGGGCGCAAATTTTTACAATGAAGCTGTACAACAAAAAATGCTTCTCTCGAAATGCGAAGTTATTACACTGCAAGACAGTGACAAGAACAGAAGTACAATATGCAGCAGAAACACTCTCCTTCAAGAACAAAGGACTAGTAGATGAGATCGAGAGGAAGGTAATTCTGAGGAAGTTTCTTGGTGGACACAAAAAAATTGGCGAAACATGGGTAAAGATGAGCAATGAGAAGGTCTATCAATTTATCAAACCAGTTCCAACGAAAATGAGAAAGAGAAGGTTTATGTTCTTCGGTCATCAGGTGAGAATGGATGACAGCAGATTACCGAAGAAATTTTCAAATTAATTCAACAGAGGAAAACACCCAACTGTTGGTTGCAAGGAATAAAGAAAGACCTCGTGGAACTTGGACTCACAGAAATGGACGCGACGAATAGGGACAGTTACAGAAAGGCAGTAACTGAATTCGAGGTTTTTCAGGAGGCCCCAAGAAAGAAGACCAACAGGAAACTGGCAGCTGAACATCTGGCAAAAATGGCAGCAGGCAGAAGAGCAGCCCTAGAGAAGAGGAAGAAGAAACTGAATATGAAATAAAATTTGTAACGCGGTCCTTAGTTGGCCAATTCGTGTAAATAAATAAATATGTCAGTTAAAAAATGGGGAGAGGGAGTGAGCGGCAGTTTTGTAGCTCGCACGGAATGACAGGCTTGGGCCAATAAAGCAGCAGCTGCCGACACGTAAATCACATTTTTAACCCATTCATCTACTTAGAATGGGTATTCACTAGTATTGTCAACAGTGTTTTTACCGCTTAACATTTCTTCTCGGATATTTAACGTACTGCTTCTTTCCAGTCGTCTCGAAACCTAGGCCTATCAATGAAATTAGACCAGAAAATTGTACTATGTGAAATTTCGGTTAGCTAGTGCGAACCCCGCGCCGTCGCTAACTTCCAAATGATGTAACACGTTTCTGACCAATTGCAGCACCCTCGTCGGAATGGCCAACCTTTGCAATTTATGAGTGGCAAGCAATGGAGTTACGTTCGGAAACGTACTGACTGAACGATACAAGCCTAAGTATCGGTTGTTTGACCTTTAACGGAATTGTTATGTGAAAAGTACAACTGAAGTAAAATAATATTTGTCGAATATCATAACGTAAGATAATTTTGTAAATAAATTATCATTAGGAAATTATTACAGGCAGAACTGATAGAAAGACGACTGTCTCTTGAGACAAGGATCCAGTGAAGAAAGAGAAAACTTCTCCTTTGTCACAGTTACCCTAGGCCAGAGGTCTGCAAGTTGTCTTGATGGGGTTCGGATAACTTCGAAAATTTTTTCGAGGTCCAGATATAAAACCTCACGTTCCTTATTAATTTTTTATTTTAATTTTCACCCACAGGCATATTTGTATTAAAAAATCCAGAAAAAGTCATGTTCTTCAATATTTTTTATTTTAATATTCACTCTCAAACTATTATGAAATACAACATAAGTAAAATAATACTGTATAAAAAAAATCCAGAAAAACATCATTTGCTCAAATGTTCAAATGTTTGTTAAGCTTAAGGGACTTAACTGCGGGGTCATCAGTCCCTAAACTTAAAAACTACTTATGATCTACCTTATACTAAAGACGACACTAACATCCATGGCCAATGGGGGAGGGATTCGAACCCCCGACGGGGAACGGCCTCGCGAATCGGAACATAGGGCCTCAATGCGATCGGCCGTGGCTATTATTTGCTATTTATTTATTTTTAATTTTACTCACAAAAAGTATGAAATAAAATGGAAACAGTTCGTGCATTATACATACTATTTTTGATTCTTATTTTCACTAAGAAAGGAAAGCTGCTAGTCAATCCTGTGGATGCCTTGAGTAGATGGAGGTAATATTTTGAAGAATTGCTCAATGTAAGTGAAACAATCAATGGTGTGTCAGATTTTCAGGTAGAATGAGATAGGAACGACGATGCAAACAGGATATCATTTGAGGAAGTGGAGAAAATGGTCAGTAGATTACAGTGCAATAAAGCAGCTGGGATGGATGAAATTAAGCCGGAACTCGTTAAATACAGTGGAATATTAGGTCTCAAATGGTTACACAGGATAATTGAAAAGGCGTGGGAATTGGGACAGGTTCCGTCTGACTGGACGAAAGCGGTAATCACGCCAATTTTCAAACATGGAAACAGAAAAGATTGCAACAACTATCGAGGTATCTCCTTAATTAGCGTTGTAGGCAAAATATTCTCAGGTATTGTTGAAAGGATAGTGCGAGTATTAATTGAGTACAAGTTAGATGAAAATCAGTGTGGGTTTAGGCCTCATAGAGGCTGTCAGGACCAGATCTTTAGCCTACGGCAGGTAATGGAAAAGTGCTATGAGTGGAACAGGGAATTGTATCTATGTTTCATTGATCTGGAAAAGGTTTATGACCGTGTTCCTAGGAGGAAGCTACTGTCAGTTCTTCAAGATTATGGTATAGGAAGCAAACGTCTGCAGGCAATTAAAGGGCTTTACGTAGACAGTCATGCAGCAGTCAGAGTAGATGGCAAATTAAGCCCATGGTTCAGGGTAGTTTCAGGATTAAGACAAGTCTGTAATCTGTCACCACTGTTGTTCATACTATTCATGGATCATATGTTGAAAACAGTAGACTGGCAGGGCGGGATTAAAGTAGGTGAAAACAAAATAAGCAGTCTCGCATATGCGGATGACTTAGTTGTAATGGCAGATTCGATTGAAAGGTTGCAAACTAATATTTCAGAGCTCGATCAGAGGTGCAAGGATTACGATATGAAGATCAGCATCTCCAAAACGAAAGTAATGTTTGTGGGAAAGAGATTCAGATTGAGTGCCAGATAGGAGGATCGAAGTTAGAACAGGTAGACAGTTTCAAGTACCTGGGATGTATTTTCTCACAAGATGGCAACATAGCAAAAGAACTGGAATCGAGGTGCAGCAAAGCTAATGCAGTGAGTGCTCAGATAAGATCTACTCTCTTCTGCAAGAAGACTAAGTTAGCAGTACACCGCTCTATCTTTCGACCAACTTTGTTGTATGGGAGTGAAAGTTGGGTGGATACAGGTTACCTTATTCATAAGGTAGAAGTTACAGATATGATAGTTGCAAGAATGATTGCAGGTACTAATAGATGGGAACAATGGCAGGAGGGTGTCCATAATGAGGAAATAAAAGAAAAAACTGATAATGAACACCATAGATGAAGCAGTTAGAGCGAATAGACTGAGATGGTGGGGTCATGTTACACGCATGGGAGAAGCAAGGTTAGCTAACAGACTCATGAGCTCGGCAGCGGAGGGTAAGAGGAGTCGAGGAAGACCAAGAAGAAAGTACTTAGATTCGGTGCAGAATGCTTTTGAAGTAAAAGACATAACATCAGACGAGGCATCAATGTTAGCATTGAATAGGGGATCATGGAGGAATGTTATTAGAGGTACTATGCTCCAGACTGAACGCTGAAAGGCATAATCAGTCTCTAATGATGATGATGATGATGATGATGACTAAGAAAGAGTGAAATACGATGAAATGTGCGTATATCTTTTAAAAAATCCGTGAGAACAATTACATCTGCGGTCTTGAGCTGGTACGTAAAGTTAGCTTCACGCGTGGAGCATCTTATACGATTAGTGTCTTCAAAGCGCGCGACCGTTAGTCGCGAGCCATAATTATTCTCGAAGAAATCCATTTTATGAAAATGAAATTTCACAAATATATGTGGAGCCAAACATAGCCAGGTAGATCGTATTTTTTTCCAATTTTCATATTTTTCCGGGACATATTGATTTCTAAATTCTTCAGTGGATACAGTTTTATACTGTCTGCAAAAGAATGTCTTCCTGCAAGTCTATTATCGCCACTTTGAGTAAAGGCGTTCAAATGTGGAATAACTTTTCAGCCACATTCGGCCATTCTCCTACAGGAGAAAGTTCTAAATGTGATTTTAAGAATCGTGACTACTCATTTGTTTGCATCATACTGCAAATTTCTTTTTAAGATCTGCGAAGAAATTTGATAATATGGTAATGTCTACTTCAGGACTATTTTCATATTCAAAAATTGTTGCAAAATGAAGAAATTATTCACCTAAAATGTCTCAAAGAATCAGCTTGTAGTGGATACACTTTGTAACAAGTTACAAATAATTTCCCGTTTCCTTATTTACATAAATTAGAGTGTGTAACTTACACTTTCAAAATTCTTCCAGTTTTTGACCTTCCACGGTCCGGACGTGGACCTCGGTCCGTCAGTTGCCAACCGCTGGCCTAGGCAATAGAGACTTCTGCTGGATTAAAAAAATAAAAAAAAAAAAAATAAATAAAATAAAAATAAATAAAATAAAAAAAAATGTGCGTTTACAACGGTTTCTGGCTTGTGCATAAGTTTTGAGGGCCGAAAACCGAAGAAATTTTTTGATTTTTTTAAATTTTTCAACTGTTGTCGTTGTGGTCTTCAGTCCGCAGACTGGTTTGATGCAGCTCTCCACGCTACCATATCATGTGCAAGCCTTTTCATCTGAGAATACCAACGGCAACCCACATCCTTTTGAATCTGCTTATTATATTCGTGCAGTGGCGGGCTAAGGTTGTCGGAGGACCGGGGCGGCGGCAAAACAAAATGAGGCCCCCCCGTCCACTTGGAAATACATGTATTACTACAAAAAAGTAACTTTTGAGATTTTGAAACCTGCCAGGACGAGAGGTACGGGACAGCCTCTTAAAAAAGCTTTCGGAATTTGTAGGTCCCCAGAACGATGAAATTTTACGCCACACTCAGTGGAGTAGCGAACGTAACTGGCACGACACTTTATTGCCTCCCCCCACCCTCTCCCACCACTCCTCCCAACCCGCTCCCTCCAAGTTTTCAGTGGAACAACACTATACCTCTCTTTCCAGAAATACATATAATAATATATAGAATGTACTACTCTAATATTATTATAACATTATAGTAGAATGTTGTACCTACTTAAAATGTCTGTAAAAAGTTACAATGATTACTTAGCTGCGCTTCTACAAAATAGGATTTTTTTTTTTTTAGATAAATGGCGACACAGGTTAGGTTTAGGCTTTAATGTGAGCCAAAAATCTAGTTACAAAGACAAGGATTGTATTCGCTAATGTATCTGGGTCAGTGGAAAATTCAGATGTACTATCATGTAGAATTAATTAAAAAGATAAATTTAGTTTACGTATGTACATCTTTTGAAACATACAGGTTTTGAACAAAAAAAGTTAAAACATTTACACATGAATATCTTGTTTAACAATCATAGTGTTATAAAACATTAATACAAATAATTACTACGTATACGTTTTTCTTGCCTTTGATGCTGCAAAGTTATCAATTACTTCATCAAAATCGACCAATTCAATTTTTTTCCTTTTCCACACTTAAAAATGCTAGGTCACTAAGGCGATCTTGTCCCATAGTTGATCGCAGATATGTGATAACTTCAGTTTGCTGAACGAACGTTCAAAGCTAGCAATTGACACTGAAATAGTAAGGAGTAATTGAAGTGCGACTCTCAGGTTTGGAAAAACATCTTCTCCATACGAGATTCTAAAGGTAAGAAGCTCAATTGGTAATTTAGGTTCACTGTCTTTTCGACTGAGGAGTAACATTTTGCAGTCACATATTGCGACATAGAGTTCTGTTCCATTAAAATTTCTGTTATAAAATTCACCCAGATTTTTACAGTTCTTTTCAAGTCCCTTATCATTATTAGCCTCCTTTAATAAAGTTACAACGTCCAGTAAAAATCCAAATTTGGAATTAAGATCACGTAGTCGTGTATATCTTGTACTTATTTCTTGCTGCAGGCGATCGACAACTCTTTTCATACCGCGAGAAACTTCACTTTCTGCAGAAAGGTCAATATCACCAGCCAATTCTCCAGGCAGTTTCGACATCTTCGAAAACGGGTTGTAGCATCGAGATTTCATTTTTCACCGACGGTCTTAAGCTTTTCTATTGGCTTTTCACAGACCTCTTCTCGAATTTCTGCAAGTTCAGTCGCTAATGATTCAAGATCACGGAACACTTCTGTAAAATTCATTTTAGGGTCTTGTAATCTGACCTGCACGAAATCAATTTTTCCTTAAGATTTCATGCCAGAAACGGACTACAGTTAAGTGAAATTTAGTATATTTTGCAATAAAACTGTAACTTCACTTCTGGTGTCACTTGTCCGCTAATTTTTCTAATAGTTCTACTAATTCTTCCAGACCATCGACAATAACACTAACCGCTTGTGCTCCATCGTGTTTCAGATTCACGTTTGACAGTTTTCCTTAAAGCATTTTTTTTAATAGCTCCCATCGTAATGTTGAAAGTGAGGAAAAGAGATATATGTTTTTAAGTACTCCAAAACCTGTTACAACGATTGGATCTTGCTTAGGTGCAGTAACTCCTACTAAATTTAAGGAGTAATTATCACAATTTAAAAATAATGCTTTATTATTTGTTTCCAAAATTCTTTGCTGAACATCAGATATGTGACCTGACATCACGGCTGCAATATCAAAACATTGTGATCTTCAGTTTTATAATGAAATTTTTCTAAAATATTATTTTCAATCGAGGATGCCTCTTTAGCATGTATTTCAATAAATCCCAAAAAAGATTCTTCGATAGAAACTTTTCTGTTGGTAAAATCAATATCTACATACCTAAAGACTTGTGACATTTTCTATCGATGACCAATATTTCTTTCTTTTGATGTCCCTTATTAGTTGTTGAATGAATTCATGTTTAATTTGTGGTCATAGGAATGAGACAGTTCTTGGCGTTTCCTTGACATTTTAAAGATGATTTGTCAGTCATTACGTAAAGCTTCCGGGCTGAGATGCCGTCGTCCACACATAAAATTTTTCCCTGACGTTTCGCCTTCGTTTGCGGAAGGCATCCTCCGAGGTAAAGCGGCGTACTGCAACGAGAGAGCGCGCGCGCGCACACACACACACACACACACACTACTCTTACTTCGTGGCCTCTTTCCAGAGTGCCTGAATTATTGTGGAGGCTGTTGTCTTCTGACATTTCCTCCTGCCTTTATGACCATTTAAGGTTTTATTTTTCTATTTTTAGAGGTGGTTCCTTCTGTGTAGAGAATACATTTATTCCTTTTTTTTTAATCCTGTGGTACAGATGCCGACGTACTTACACTATTGTTAATTTATTTAAAATTTTAATTATTTATTTTTATCTTTGTTTTATATATCTAAAAATATATAACGTATTTATTATTATTAATTATATGTGGTTTTTGTATGTGATTTTTAAAATTTTTTAAATTACTTTTTTGTTTTAAATAGTTTTTTATGTTGTTATTTATTTTATTTCTCTTTACTAATCGCCAAGAATTAGGAGTTTTGGTCTTTTAGATCTAAATTGCCTGGGGTTGTACTGCCCTAGTCTATTTATGTGGTTGTTTTGGAAACCTTGGGCTTGGGTATAAAATGAGTTGGCTATCGTTTTGTACTCCAGCGGCCTTGTTTCTACTCAAATCTTTTAGTGCTCTGTCAAATTCTTCTCGCGATATAGTATCTCCTATCTCATCTACCTCTACTTCGTCTTCCTTTTATACAATACTGCCTTCAAGTTTATTTCCTTCCCTCTTTCAGCTTTCATTTCTTTGCTTAGTACTGGTTTTCCATCTCCAAAGGTCTGTCTTACAGCTAGTCATACATACTTCTACTGTTTTGCATTTCTCCTCAGGCCACTCGTGATTAGCCCATCTGCATTTCCCGTCAACTTCATTTTTCAGACATCTGTATTCCCTTTTACTTGCTTCACTCGATGCATTTTTATATTTTCTCCTTTCATCAATTTAGTTTAGTATCTCCTGTGCTATCCAAGGATTTTGATTAGGCCTTGTTCTACTGCCTATATGATCCTCTGCGGCCTTCAGTACTCCATCTCTCAGCGCTACCCATACTTCTTCTACTGTATAACTTTCCCCCGTTTCGTCTTACAGTTTAAAACCTGGTTTCTAAATTTTGCAGTACCACTATAAAGTCAATCTGGTACCTTCCAGTGTCTCCTGGTCTCTTCCATGTATATAACTTTCTTTCGTGATGATTAAACTAAGTGTTTGTGACTATCAAGTTGTGCTTTGCACAAAATTCTACCAGGCGATCTGCTATTTCATTCCTTTTCCCCAGTACATATTCACCTGCTACATTTCCTTTTCTTCCCTTTCCTACTACCGAGTTCCAGTCCCCCATCATAATTAAGTTTTCTTCTTTTTTAACGGTCTGAATAATTTCTTTTATCTCCTCATAACTTTCTTTGATCTCCTCATCATTAGCAGAACTATTTGACATATAAACTTGTACTACTGTGGCCGGTGTTGGTTTAGTGTCTATCTTTGCTACAATAATCGTTCACTATGCTGTTCATAGTAACGTACTTGCTCTCCTATTTTCTTATTCATTATCAGACCTACTTCTGTGTGACCAACAACTGATTTTGTATTTATAACCCTGTACGGTCAGCTAACCAAAAATTCTGTTCATCCTGCCACCGAACTTCACTAATCCCCACCATATCTAAATTTAACCAACGGTATCTATTCCTTTTTTCAAATTTTTTAACTTACCTACCCGATTAAGGGTTAGAACATTCCACGTTGCGATCCGTAGAATGCCTGTTTTGTTTTTCTTGATTACGCCATCCTCCTGAGTAGTACCCGTCTGGAGATCCGAATGGGGGATATTTTACCTCCGGAATATTTTACCCAAGAGAATGCCATCATTATATATTCATACAGTAGAGCTGCATGTCCTCGGGAAAATTAACGACTGTAGTTTCCCATTGTTTTCAGCCGTTCGCAGTAACTGCATGGCAAAGCCATGTTAGCTGGCCAGCTCAGGGAATCATTCAGACTGTTGCCCCTGTGACTACTGAAAAGGCTGCTACCCCTCTTCAGGAACCACACGTTTGTCTGGCCTCCCCACAGATACCCCTCCACTGTGGTTGCACCTACGGTACGGCTATGTGTATCACTGAGGCACGCAAGCCACCCCACCTCGACAATGCCTGTGGTTAATGCGTGGGGATTTTTCGACTATTAACTTAAAGAAAATAATGCATGCTACAGAACTTTTTGCGAATACCAAAATGAGAGAGTATTAAATTTCGAATAAAATAACCTACTTACTAATTAAAATCGGTTCAGCCGTCTAGTCACATTCGATTAACACAAATAGGCATTTATTACCAACTGTATGGAAAAGTGGGTTATGCTCATGTGATATTCCAATGCCTATAACTCAAGAACGGCTACTTCAAATGCAAAATGTCAGGTATCAAACTTGTATAGGATTAAATTCTGCGTAAAAAGAGTTTCTAACGAAATTTTCTCCCTCCTATGCATATATACCAATAAAACCGTCATAATAATTGTACCAATAGCGCTAAAATCCCACGAAGACTTTTGTGCGAAGTCAAATTACTTTTAAACCCCAAATCATACACGTATAAGTTGTCCAAATATTCAAATTTAAGTGTTATTTAATTTTGTACATACCAACCTAGATAGTTACCTCTTTGCATTCATATGCATTAATTACCATGTCAGTCCAAAATGATGATTGACTGATTAAAAAATAAAAACAAGATATAAAATGAAAGGTTTTATTAAAGGAAATACCGTAAGCTTAAAAAATGTTCAAATGTTTGTAATTCTATGGGACCAAACTACGTTGGTCATCAGTCCCTACTCTTACAAACTACTTAAACTAAGTTAAACTAACCTCAGGACAACACACACATCGATGACCGAGAGAGGACTTGAACCTCCGTCGCGTGAGGCCTCGTGATTCGTAACGTGGCGCTCCAGACCGCTCACCTACTCCTGCGCGGCCCTTGTACTTCAATTACAATATTCAAGCCAATGAATGCTTGAACCATATTTATGTTAAAATGTGTTCTGTTAATTCCAAATTTCAGTATACAATAAATAATAATTTAAATGACTGATACCATTCCTATATAAACAGTTTCAGCAGAATCAAGGAAGTGAGGATTTCTTCAATCATTGTTTCCAGCATTTAGAGGGACAACTAATCGTATCGTGTTACTTTTGTTTAGCCTATATGAAAGTAGAAATGTAGCAATATAAGTTCACAGACCGTATCGGTAAATTTATGTTTGTAGAAAAATTACAAAGACAGTACTTATGCCAGGAAAATTAGACCGAAAACAGGCCTTGCTGGCTAAAAATAAAATAAGCACAAGCTGGGTAATTTTATTGATGTTTGGCATCCCAAATAAGAGTAATGTATATGAGTACAGGGTTATAAATACAAAATCAGTGGTAACGCAGGATTAGAACTGATAATGAATAAGAAAATAGAAATGCGGGTAAGCTACTATGAACATCATAGTGAACGCATTACCGTAGCAAAGATAGACATGAAGCCAACACCAACCACAGTGGTGCGTGTTTATATGCCAACTAGCATGCCCGATGATGAGGATATCGAAGAAATGTATGAAGAGATAAAAGAAATCATTCAGAAAGTTAAGGGAGATGAAAACTTTATTGTGATGGGGGACTGGAACTCGGTAGTAGGAAAGGGAAGAGAAGGAAATGTAGTAGGTGAATATGGGCTGGGAAAAAGAAATGAAAGAGGTGATCGCTTGATAGAATTTTGCGCAGAGCATAATTTAATGATCACCAACACTTGGTTCAAACATCACGAAAGAAGGCTGTATATGTGGAAGAGACTAGGAGACCCTGGAAGGTACCAGATAGACTTTATAATAATAAGGAATAGATTTAGAAACCAGGTTCTAAACTGTAGAACTATCCAGGGGCAGATATAGACTCAGGCCATAACTTGTTGGTTATGAACTGCAGATAAAAACTTCAGAAACTGCAGAAAGTTAGAAAAGTTAGGAGATGGAATCTGGACAAATTGAAGGAACCAGAGTTTCAGAGGGATCATTAGGCAAGGATTGGCTGAAACGGGGGAAAGTACTACAGTAGAAGAAGAATGGATAGCTCTGAGAGATAGGGTAGTGAAGGCAGCAGAGGATCATATAGGCAGAATGACAAGGCCTAATAGAAATCCCTGGCTAACACAGGATATACTGAAATTAATTGATGAGAGAAGAAAATATAAAAATTCAGTACGAGAAGCAGGAAAAAGGGTGTACAGACGTCTGAAAAATAAAATTGACAGGAAGTGCAGACTGGCTAAGCAGGAGTGGCTTGAGGACAAATGCAGAACCGTAGAAGAATGCATCACTAGGGGAAAGATAGATACCGCCTACCGGAAGATAAAGGATGTATTTGGAGACAAGAAAAGCAGACGGAAAACCAGTACTGGCCAAAGAGGGAAAAGCTAAGCTGTGGAAGGAGTATACATAAGGCCTATACATAGGAAATAAACTTGAAGGCAGTATTCTAGAAAGGGAAGACCAAATGAAGGATGATGTGATAGGAGATATGATACTGCGAGAAGAATTTGACAGAGCGCTGAAGGACTTGAGTCGAAACAAGGCCTCTGGAGTAGGTCATATTCCGTCTGAACTGCTGATTTCGTTAGGAGAGCCAGTCATGAAAAAATTGTTCAACCTGGTATGCAAGATGTATGAGACAAGGGAAATACCATCAGACTTCAACAAGAATATCGTAATATTAACACGAATTATTTATAGACGAATGGAAAAGCTTGTGGAATCTGACCTCGGGCTAGACCAGTTTGAATTTAGGAGAAATGTAGGAACTCGGGAGGCAATACTCACATTACAACTTATCTTAGAAGATAGGCTAAGGAATGGCAAACCTACATTTTTGGCGTTTGTAGCTTTGGAGAAAGCTTTTGACAATGTCGACTGAAATACACTCTTTCAAATTCTGAAGGTAGCAGGCTTGAAATATAGGGAGGGAAGATTTATATTCAACCTATACAAAAACTAGATAGCGGTTATTAGAGTCGAAGGGCAAGAAAGAGACACAGAGGTTGGGAAGGGAGTAAGTCTGGGTTGTAGCCTTTCCCCAATGTTGTTCAATCTGTACATTTAGCAAGCAGTGAAGGAATAGAAGGAGAAATTTGGAGAGGGAATTAAAGTTCAGGGAGAAGAAATAAAAAGTTTACGGTTTGCCGATGACCTAGTAATTTTGTCAGAGACTGAAAAGGATCTGGAAGAGCAATTGAATGGAATGGACAGTGTCTTCAAAGGAAGATATAAGATGAACATTAACAAGTGTAAAACGAAGGTAATGGAATGGAATGTCAGAAAATCAGGCGATGCTGAAGGAATTAGATTAGGTAATCAGACAATAAAAGTAGTAGATGAATTTTGTCATTTGGGTAGCAAGATAATTTCTAATGGCCGAAGTAAAGAAGATATAAAATTCAGAATGGCCATGCGGAGAAAAGCTTTTCTTAAAGAAGCGGAACTTGTTAACATCTAATATTAATTTAAATGTTAGGAAGTCCTTTTTGAAAGCATTTGTCTGGAGTGTAGCATTGTATGGGAGTGAAACGTGGACGATAAGGAGTTCAGACAAAAAGATTATAGAAGCTTTTGAAATGTGGTGCTACAGACGAATGATGAAGATTAGATGGGTAGCTCACGTAACTAATGAGGAAGTGCTTAACCGAATCGGGGAGAAAAGGAGTTTCTGGCGTATCCTGACTAAGAGAAGGGATAGACTGTTTGCACACATTCTGAGACATCAAGGAATTGTGGAAGCGTGTGTGGTAAAAATCGTAGAGGGAGACCGAGGGACGAACATAGTAAGCAGATTCGAAAGGATGTAGGTTGCCGAACGTATTCTCAGATGAAGAGACTTGCACAGGACAGGTAGCGTGGAGAGCTGCATCAAGCTAGTCTGTGGACTGAAGACCACCACAAAATGTGACAGATTTTAGGTTTTGCATGTTCTGAGCGCCAGTATGGTACCATATGACTTTAACTGCTGTATGGACTAGAGTATATAAATTACTTCGTTTTCCTTTGCAGGCGCAGGATTAAGGCAAACTGGTTGTAAAAAATAATCTGGAACTTCCAGCTAGCGTACTGTTAAAACCATTCGAATGTTTCCACTCGGTTTGAAGCGCTTTGTGGAGTGATCCGCCGCTCTCATCGAAAGTTAGAGCCCTTCTTCTAGCATGGGTTTGTGTGTTGTCCTTCGCATAATTAGTTTAAGTAGTTTACAAGTCTAGGGTCCCTTAGGTTTACAAACATTTGAACATTCGAATATTTCAATTTACCACTTAGTTACATAATGACTAGCTAAACCCTGCCACGCTTCACTGAATGTTTGTCTGTGTGTCCTCTATATGTTCATAAACCATTCATTCGATTGCAATGAAACTTTGGTGAACTGTTCACCGTACGCCTACGATGGTTCCTGACCCAAAAACAAAAGGGCACGACACATAGCTCAGGAGATACGATATCATAGATAAAGAGAGGACACCTCGTAAAAATACCCAGATTTATGATCAATTATTGGAAAATGGGAGTAGTTAGGGACCTGCAACAAAGTTTGCATATAATTTCGGACATTTATTAAGCGTTTTGTTACAGAACCCCCCACCCCCACAAAATGATGAAACGAAAAGAAGTCTACCGCTCACAACACTTTCTTTGTAGATGCCGTAAAACTTTCGCATCAGGTATGACCTTCTATCAAATAAAGTTAGCATTACATATTTGCATGTTACTATTTATTTTTGTCTGCAAATCAACCTTAATTCTCTTGCATCCAAAATCTGTTTTCGTAATCTCTATCTATATAAAAGCGAAAGGACAGTAATTCACTGACTGTACACGAAATCTCGAAAACTACTTCACCTATGAAGCTGAAATCTGGCGGGAATGTAGTTCATACGTATAAAACGTAAACAAAAAAAATTATTTTGTGACGGCGGAGCATACTTCACCTACAGACTCACGAAATCTACAGTTTCATTCCGATCTTCGCGAAATTTCGCACGCTTAATCTTAAAAACAAGAGGAAGATCACCATCTACCATAAGTAAAGATCGACTCAACCTTCATAGAACAACCCTTCAGAACAAGGGTTGTATAAAATAAAACTGGAATATTTCAGAACAACAAATGTGACCCTCCGTTTCAATTGCATAGAAATCTATAGTTTTTTTCCGATATCGATGAAATTTTGCACACCCTACCTTACAAAGGAGAGGAATGTCACTGTCTGTATAAAATTTCGTTCGGTGCATGGTGGAAGCTACTTAACTAACGGAATTTTATAAAATGCATAGTTTTGCTCCATATTTTATGAATTTTTGGCACACATGACCTTTAATCCAAGAGGAAGATCACTGGGTACATAAATGTTTGTATGGTATACACCAGAAGGTACCTTGCAGGAAACTTTGCCGACAGAGGGAAAGGTGGAAACGAACAGAGAGATTGGAGAGAAAGAGTTGGATGCAGAGAGAGAGAGGGGGGGGGGGGAGGAAATGTAGACTATGAGAGTGTAGGATAAATAAACACCCGGGCAACGCCGGGTTTGCAGCTAGTATGAAATAAATAGAAAAGGAAATACTATAATTCATATAAACATAGAATCACCGAGAGAATGCTTCAATCAACTCAATATTATAAAATACTCTCCACTTCATTATGTGCCAACTGGCACCGCAACCAATAAAATTGTTTAGCAATGAAAGACAATCATGGTTGCAACTTTATTTATTATTAACGCGTTTCACCCTTGTGGGGTTCCGCGGTGGAACAGCCGAGCGGTCTAAATCGCTTCGCTGCGGAGCGCGCGGTTGCTCGCCGTCGGAGGTTCGAGTCCTCCCTGGGCATGTGTGTGTGTGTGTGTGTGTGTGTGTGTGTGTGTGTGTGTGTGTGTGTGTTGTCCTTAGGTTATTTTACCTTAGTTTAAGTAGTTTGTAAGCTACGGAGTAAAGACCACGCAGTTTGGTCCAATAGATTTACAAACATTTGAACATTTGTACCTTGTGGGCATCCTCACTGGTACAATTTCATTCAGGAGATGAGGGGTCAGATTGTTTGAATTTCTGAGAATGCCCCACAAGGGTGAAACACATTAATAATAAATTTGCAACCACGACTGTCTTTCATTGCTAATATATATATCGTTCGTTGGGCTGCTGTGGCTATGTGAAACGAAAATTATAAAAATATACTTTAGCAGATACTCATTACTTTAAACCCATAATATAGATTACATTTTTTGTCGTTCGTTATCTCCACAAACATACAGATCAGTTGACCGACTCTGGAATATGTGACGTATAATTCACCTCAGTAAAAAGCTATTGTTTTCTATATTCTTTCCACCTATTTACCTTCCGCTATGTTTATCTCCTGCTTCCACACTATCTACCTCTTCATCCTCTCTCTATCTAATCCCCGGCCTCTGTGCTCACTCCCTTTCCTTCCATCCATCTTCCATCTCCTCCTCCATCTATCTCTATGCCCGTATCGTCTTTCGCTCGTCGTACCTAAGTAAAATGAAGAAATTAAAAATTAGGAAATTGCTTCAAATTATGTGTTATCTGCTGGAAACTATCACAAACTTACTATTACACGAAATTAACTGAGATAGCGACGTCCATAAACAATGATTTGTTCGGAATTCGTTTTATGGTGTTTTCATTTCCACTGCTAATATCATGATGAATCTTACTGAAAAGTAACTATTAGACACGGACGTACCTAAAATGCGTTTCCACGAAAAGTTGTTACTTTAGCGTCGCATTTTTACCATAGCACCTGACCGGTACGCAAGGCAGAAGATAGTACCACTTCAATTTGCGATGCTCACTTATTTGGTAGTTGGAGAATTTAAAGCCTACGTGATCAGAGCTATAGATATGAAAACATCTCCTTCATTTTGCCCATACACAAGATTTTCATTTTGCACGCATCTATGGCAAAGTGCCTTTTGAATTATGTAAGTTTCATTGGCCTCCTTGTATAATTATAATCGAAAATAGATACGTAATTTTTCATGTTGAAGTATTTATGTATTGATTTCGGTAAAATTTGAGTTGCTGCAGCGGCTGATGTTGCCAAAATCTTTTTACTGCTCTTTGAAAACTGAGTTACATACAATGAGGCTAATAATCTTCCGTGTTTAGCATGAAATGTAGCATCGAATGGCGCTGTTGCCGCAAGTAAAATTAAACCTTCATATCTAAGTAATTCTACGATCTGGTTCCCAAGTGTTAATCGGGAATGTTGTTTTCTGTAGCACAGTGGTAATTCGAAGGAGTTTCTTATCAGATTGAATATTTTTAAATCTTGCCTACTTAACGAACTGCAGTAATGAATATTGATTTGCGGCCAAAAATACGAACAAGTGTACTGATATTCGTATTTGGAATGTCAGTTGATGTGCAAAGATTGGCTACTAATATACATACCCTATGATTTCCTTGTTGTATCCATTAATATATACAGGCATGAGTTACTTATCCCAACCAAAGAAAATCGTTAGCGCCGTTTATGGGATACATTAAATAAGGGTATGCGCATATATTTATTTATTTGAATCATGCGATTTTGCAGGAATGATACCATTACTTTTGAAAACATAATAATCAAATCCCGATATACATACAAAATTTTTTCAAATCGTTACAGCCGTTTGCGAGATACATGGAAGAATAAAGTATAACGCAACATACACACATCTTTTCGAAAATGACCAGCATCCACATGGAGTAAACAAGCAATAGCCCGTGTAAATACAAAAATTCCTCCATAGTGTTAGAGCCGAGCTGAACATTTCGTTACAAACATTGCTACTCCACGCTGCTGACACCGTACGTGAAATTAAACCGAGAGGCCAATAGCGTAGGCTAAGAGGAGCATTCTTTTGTGTTTACAATTTGACAGGTAATTAAGTCTGTGCTTGTTCTTTGTTTCATATTTATAGCTCTGATCCCGCTTTAGCCGGCCGCGGTGGCCGAGGGGACTGAGGCGCTCCAGTCACGGTCTGCACGGTCACTACGGTCGAGGGTTCGAATCCCCCCTCGGGCACGGATATTTGTGCCGTCCTTAGTCTTCGTTAGTTCATAAGTAGTTTGTCCCATAAGCTATAGAAACATTTGAACATTTTGATCACGCTTTAAGGCTGTGTTCACAGTGGCACCGACAGACCATCGTCAGACACCGTCGACCGAGATCGACTGAAAATATCGACCGACGGCGTGGTCACACTGCATCCGATATAGTTTATCACTTGGTCGGGTTCAAGGAGAAAGTTAGGTAAGGTTTGAATCTATTCTTTCTCTGAAGTATATTAGATTTCAATTGCCTGGGATGCAATGGATGCCACCGACATTTTTATGCTTCGAAATTGGTGCTACAATGCGGCTTTTGTTATTAATACATACTTCGAATGCATACGAAGAAGAACGTGGCGTGGATTGTGTACTGTCCTCAGTTACTGCTACTCCCAGACAATCTTTACGAATATGTGAGGTACTGCTAATAGGAGAAATTTCTGTTACATATTCTGATATTTCGTGGTGTCACTGACAAGCAATAGGCAGTGGATATTGCCACTCTAGTGTCAATAATGTGGGGTAATTCATCATTTAGTAAGAAAGTATTCATTGCCCAAAAGCGGGTCATCAGAATAATTGCTGGAGCCCACCCAAGATCATCCTGCATACATTTATTTAAGGATCTAGGAATCTTCACAGTAGCTTCACAATATATATATATTCACTTATGAAATTTGTTATTAACAATCGAACTGAATTCAAATGTAACAGCAGTGTGCACAGCTACAACACTAGGAGAAAGGGTGACATACACTATTCTAGGTTAAATTTAGCTCTGTCACAGAAAGGGGTTAATTATTCTGCCACAAAAGTCTTTGGTCACTTACCAAGTAGTATCAAAATTCTGACAGATAGCCAACTAGCATTTAAAAATAAATTAAGAGAATTTCTGAATGGCAATTCCTACTACACATTAGATGAATTTCTAGATAAAAGTTAGTACTTAAATAAAAAATAAAAAAAAAAAAATAAAAAAAAAATAAAAAAAAAAAAAAAATTTAAAAAAAATTTTAAAATATAAAATAAAATAAAATATTCAAAAATTGAGTGTCATGTAATATTATGTATTGACACATTTCATTTAACTGACACGTTCCACATCATTACGAAGTTTCGTATTCATGATCTATGGGACAAGTATTAATTTAATCTAATAAAATCACATGGTTATTGCCACTCTGTGCGCGTCTGCGGCTACGGACGCGGATTCATTAATTTAATAATTCTGAAATAATTATGGAGAAATCAAACCTGAATTGCTATAAATTATTGTATGGTGACGAATTACAGTGATGATAATATTATTAATATTTTTCCGCAATAGCGAATTTCCCGTAGCGTCACTGTATAAGGTATGGATGTTCTACCAGATGGTGACAAATGAAAATTTGTGCCGGGCCGGGACTCGAACCAGGGTTTCCCGCTTTTCGCGAGCGGTCGCTTTAACCACTAGGCTACCCGAACACGACTCCAGGACCGACCCAAACTTCCATATGCCACACTGGCTGCACATATGAGTCAACTGCATTCATCACTTAGCGAGGCAATGACGATAACAGCGTAGATTCATGCCTCGTGGTTTCCATTCTCCCTGGTGCGGGAATACAGATTAAGCTGCGAGTGCTAAGGGAAGAATGCAGTTGACTCATATGTGCAGTCAGTGTAGCATGTGAAAGTTTACGTCGGTCCTGGAGTCGTGTTCGGGTAGCCTAGTGGTTAAGGCGACCGCTTGCGAAAAGCGGGAAACCCGGGTTCGAGTACCGGTCCGGCACAAATTTTCATGTCACCATCTGATAGAACATCCATACCTTATACAGTGAGGCTTTTGAATTGCTAAATATACACGTAATCACTCGTAAATCGGGGGCGGCCACCAGGCTATAGGCCTACCTCTCAGATTTCTGAATACGTTATACCCAGAACTTACCCGGAATTGCTTCTTGTTGCCCGTATGACACATGTAACCTTGGACGTGAACATTCTACTCGTGCAGAATGAAACTCAGTAACGCTATAAGAGAGTGCAAAGGAGGAGCCGGCCGCGGTGACCGAGGGGACTAAGGCGCTCCAGTCACAGTCTGCACGGCCACTACGTCGGGGGTTCGAATTCCCCCTCGGGCATGGATATTTGTGCCGTCCTTAGTATAAGGTAGTTGATAAGTAATTTGTAAGTTTAGGGACTGATGACCCCGTAGTTAAGTCCCATAAGCTTAACAAACATTTGAACATTTAGCAAGGGAGGATATCTAGACGCGAGGGTGACGCCCGCTTCGATACAAAATAATAGGTGATAAAAAAAAAATCTTTAAATTCCACTCAGTCGGCTAATGAGTGTTTGACGTGTTCAAATGTAACGTGTGTATGTTTGCATATTAAAGATAAGAGATAATAGAGGTCAAATCGAAAATTATTTGGCGAAAACTTAGGGTCAAAAGATGGCAAAGTTAAGAATACTCACAAAGGTAAATTTGGAACCGTCCATTTGTAGTAGACTTATGAGTGCTAGTTTAGCGTTACTCGACATATCTTTATCGTTTTTTGTAGCAAAAAGTGCGGACAGTCTCCAAATGTTATAAAAAATGTGAGAATGGAGACAACGCCGAAGTGCCCTGTAGGCGATTGTACACATGACCTAGTACATTTCTACATATTTCTTAAAACTTATCTCTCTACTAACAAAAATTAAACTACGAAAGTACTGATAATCTCATTTTACTGATTTGACTAAATTGCAACAGCAAATTTACGTAATCTATCCAAAACCGACATGTGATCGGGTTAGTAAAGTAGATTTTGTGTAACATATAAACATGACGGCGAACATAGCATTTGGATTTAAAATTAAGATTTTAGTTCTCCTCAAAATGGTTGCAAGTATGCGTGGTGATAGATGGGCACCGTGTGACAGCGACCCACTTGTAAGAATACTGGAGTGTACGCCAGTACGTCTTCCCCCTCCCTTTTTCTCGGGCATAAACACGATGGTGCTGCCACCGTGTCAACATTACCACTTCGCTTTACCGAGTAAATACCTAGAAGTATCAAAATTAGTGCTGTTAACGCTTACAGGTTTTCTGCTAAAACTGACTGTGAGAAACAAACAAAACATTACATTTTCATAGTTTTAAAATTACCGTTTTTTAAACGATTTTTTTTTCTTCAAGATCATCGTTTCATACAGGGTGTCCCAGCTATCTTGTCCACCCAAAATATCTCTGGAACAATAACAGCTGTTGGAAAACGACTTTCACCGGTATCAATGTACAGCTGAGGCCCATGAATGTACATATTTGGAAACATTCTAAAACGAAAGCAAATGTGTTTTTTAACACAAACTTATGTTTTTTTTTTTTTTTTTTTTTTTAAATGAACACCCTATATTTCTTCTTCAGCAACCATAGCATGACAAATCACATAGACAATGGCGTTGATTGCATCGCAATATTCCAATTACATCCCGAGATATTGCGACGCGAAATTGACGCTTGAAATCGCGAAACGCGCGGCTAGCGCACGTCCTGAGGCGAGAACCCCATGCTGCCCGTAATCGAGATGGGATTGACATGCGTAATCGCACTTCCATACTTACCAAAAGGTCCGAAACGAATAATACGGTCTGCTGCCATCCTGCATTAAAGTCGTACATTCCAGCAGGTATTTATCCCATAGGCTAGAGGTGATGCGGTTCTGTAACATATCTGTGTACCGCAACGTTAGTCACAACGTTAACTTCGCTTATCGTTAATCCGTTACTAAAAAGGTAATGCCGTTCAACGTTAAAACTTTACTTTACTGTAGATCTAGCGCAAGTGACAGTGAATCATTCACTCCTAATAGTAAAATTCATGTTGATGGTTTTAGTGAAACGAGCAAGTGGACTAAAGGTTTTACTGTTGTTTAGGTAAAAATTTTTTGATTTGGGAAGTTCAGGTAAGACATAGAAGATGAATGTAAACATGTTTAACCAATCAATTTTATCATCACATAATTATCAATGTTATGTTTATCTAATGCGTTACATGACAAATTATTTCAAACAAATGTTTCTGAACATCACTGGGTAAAATGGCCCTTTGTAGAAACTTGCACTGTGATACCAGCACTACGTACTAAAGATAGCATTCACATATCATGCTCAAAGTGATAACCATTGGCTTGCATACTTAGAGTCACTCTGTGGATGAAGGATGTCCTACTTCGTGCTACTGTGTTTTCTTTGATGGCTGTACAAGCATCAATAATGCGTTGCTTCATGTCCTCTGGTGTTGTTGGTTCATGTTGGTAAACAGAATCCTTCACTGCTCCCCAAAGGAAAAATCCAGCGGTGTAAGGTCGGGAGATCGGGCAGGCCACCTAACTGGGCCACCAGGTCCAATCCACCTACCAGGGAACTTACGGTTCAGAGGTCATCATGCTCTTAAGTCGTTATGTGCAGGGCATCCGTCATGCTGATACCACATGACCATTCTCCTGTTCAGAGGTATGGTGTCCAAGAGAACAGGAAGATTGTGTCGTATAAATCTGGAGTACTGTCTGCCATTTTGGATGCCATTTACAAAGAAAGGTCCGATAATGGTATCTCCAATAATCCCACACCAAATATTTACTGTCGCGGTGGAGTAGCCGAGCGGTCTAAAGCACCTCGCTGCGGAACGCGCGGTTGCTCGCCGTGGAGGTTCGAGTCCTTCCTGGGGCATGGATGTGTGTGTTTGTCCGTAGGTTAGTTTACCTAGGTTTAAGTAGTTTGTAAGCTACGGACTGATGACCACGCATTGTGGTCCGATAGATTTACAGACATTTGAACATTTTTTGAAACATTCACTTTCCACAGACGTTGATGCTCTACCTGACGGAGCCGTTTTGGATTGTCTGCGGACCAATAATGCATATTCCTCATATTTATTGACAATTCCTTTGTTGGAGAATGATGCCTCGTCGGTAAAGAGAACATCTGCGAAAAAATTTGGATTAGTCAGAAGTTTTTGCTGAGCCCACCGACAAAATGTTACCCTGTTGCTGTTACCCTTCAGCACGTTCATCTGTGCGTGTTCTAGGACGATGTCTAGGTCTTGGATTTAAGCTTACCGTTTACTTAGACGAGTTGTGAGAGGACCAAACATCCGGCGCGAAGGAGATGGCTTGTAAGGGAATCGTCTTCTGTACAGTCGTTCTGCCTGAACAGAATTTCTCCCGCCTACAACAGGGTACAGTACAAGTATGTAGAGTAGGATAGAAAACAGACATATTAACGTAATAATCATAATGTTCTCTGACAGTACTATAAACAAACAAGCAATCTAATAACGTATTTCCCGACAACGTATATTCTCCATAGATCAGCAGCATTTCTACCATATCTTCATGTGTGTACATAATACAGTATAAATTCCACAACACAACGTTTATTCACAATGTATACTACCTCCGTGCCGTCACTAGATTACTCTCTGATGCGCGACTACACTGGGCAAGCGGTGTACTGCACGCCAAAGCAACAACATATGGGGTGCTCGGAGGGTGGTGAAGTACAGGAGTTTGCATGGGTCGCAAATCACAAACAAGGCGAAGTGGTAACGGTGGCTGTAGTGGGAACTACGTTGGACACGTGTCTAGGTAGAGCTAGGCCCTGGATGAACGAGTGCACGAAAGGCACAATGGGTCAGTTAATGCATTCGATAAACCTTATTTTGGGTGTGCAGGAAAAATAAGACAACCTGACTGGTGTATACCGATCGTTACACTGATTCATATTGTGTACTTAGACACACAAAAAGTGCAAGAGGGAAACCATTATGTGCTTATGAGAGTTGATGGCAGCAGACCGTATTATTCGTTTCGGACCTCTTGATAAGTATGGAAGTGCGATTGCGCATGTCAATCCCATCTCGATTAAGGGCAGCATGGGGTCACGCCTGAGCCTCAGGACGTGCACTAGCAGCGCATTTCGGGTTCTTCAAGCGTCAATTTCTCGTCCTAATATCTCGGGATGTAATTGGAATATTGCGATGCAATTAACGCCATTGTTTATGTGATTTGTCATGCTATGGATTGCTGAAGAAAAAATATAGGGTGTCAATGTAAAAAAAACATAAGTTTGTGTTAAAAAACACTTTTGCTTTCGTTTTAGAATGTTTCCAAATATGTACATTCATGGGCCCCAGCCGTACATTGATACCAGTGAAAGTCGTTTTCCAATAGCTGTTATTGTTCCAGAGATATCTTGGGTGGACAAGATAACTGTGACACCCTTTATATATACTATGTAATTCCGAGTGTTTTTGTATACATGGAACGGTTTGGTTTCTCCATAATTATTTCAGAATTATTAAATGTAATAAACCCGCGTCCGCAGCCGCGGACACGCACAGAGTGGCAATAACCATGTGATGTTATTGACACTCGAGTGGCAATATACACTGGCACAAGCAATATTACAGTTTTGCTGAATTTCAAATCAAAAATTCAAAGTGTTCAAATGTTTGTATAGTCTATGGGACTTAACTACGGGGTCATCAGTCCCTAAACTTACAAACTACTTATGAACTACTTACGAACTAGGACAGCACAAATATCCATGCCCGAGGGGGGATTCGAACCCCCGACCGTAGTGGCCGTGCAGACCGTGACTGGAGCGCTTTAGTCCCCTCGGCCACCACGGCCGGCTTTGCTAAATTTATTTCAAGTTGTGCAGACATACACCAGTTAACCTCCAAGCTTTAAATAATGAAAAACTACACCAATTAGGGAAGTTTATTGCTTACCACAACGAATTTCGAGGATTTATTCGCATCTTCTAGTGCATCTGTTTACAGAAGAACGGTACTTTTTCGACGTTTCAAAGTGTGATTTGCTGACACTCGCACTGCAGTTGTCTCTTTAGGTTAGCTACTGAAGTTCGGAAAATCGGACAGAATAAATATTGAGGAGTGTGTTTGATCCTAATGTTAGAAGAAAAAGAAAATGTTTTTATAGCTTATGGGACTTACCTACGGGGTCATCATTCCCTATACATACAAACTACTTATGAACTAGCTAATACTAATGACGGCACAAATATCCATGCCCGAGGGGAATTCGAACCCCTGAGCATAGTGGCCGTGCAGTACGTGGCTAGCGTGTTGCAGACGGCTCGGCCACCGCGGCCGGCAGTGTTAGAAACCATAACTTTTTTCTGTCTGCCTAAAGGTATTGTGCCTCTTTCATTACTCAGAATATGCAACATAATAATCGTGACTTAAGTCTAACTGTGTACAAAAACCACTGTAAGTGACGATTTTTGTGTTGAGATATCCAGTTTAATGGAGCAGACAATACCTGCAAGTATAGACAGACGTACTATTTAGTATGTAAAAAAGTTGCCAAGATTTTATTATGTTTGCACGTCTTTAGGGCGCGATCTGCTTTAATAGAATAATGATGCCAAAGATCGCTTTTTTGAAAATTTATTATTTTTGCACAACCAGTTTCAGCAATGTAGCTGCCATCATCAGGTGCTCTACAAATGTACAAGGAAAAATGTAACAACGGCTTTCATTTTTTTTTTTTTTTTTTACAAAAAATCTCTTTTGCCTAATATTATATACATGCCATTTACATCAAATAACACAAGCTTGTTTATTTATGGAGAGTGCTTAGTTAAAAAAAAAACTTGCTTGTTTCATATTATATTTTAAAATACACGTCTCTAATACGTCCAGTATGCTAGGAGACATTTTCAAATCGACGAACATACCCCAGAGACGCGATTTTATTATGTATGGTACGATTTCCCTCATTACAGTAACCTAAAAAAAAAACTACATCTGTGAAAGAGCTGCATAACATCACACATGGAAACGTCACGATGTATTTACGTACACAAATGCACTAAAAGAGAAATGTGTTGTGCTTAGCATAAAAATTCATAATGGATGCAGTTTACAGTATTTAAATTCATGAAGAACACAGATAACTTATAGGCCACACAGAAACATCGGATTATGATGAACGAAATGAAGTTACGGTACATTGAACTTTAATGACTGTCATTCAGTATATTTGTGAAAGACAAGTGTGAAGTTAAGAATAATTTTGAACACAGAAACCACTGAAAAGCGGAAGCACACTTAGGCCTGCACCACATTTGCAGGTCTTTTTACAGGACAGACTCATCACCTTTTTAAAGAAGACCAGAAGTAGTGAGAATAATTTGTGGACAGCTAATACCCGATCATCACAGTGCAAAAGAACATAAGAGAGCCACTGCAATAACATTAAGATGCGCCATAATCACAGATTGAAAACATTTTTTGAGGTTATAATTTACGCCTAAAATTTTTGATAAAGGATTTCACTAACTTGCTGTTTACACTAAACTGTAATATCAGACCATAGATTCCAAATTATATCCCGATTGTGATATTTATCGTCTCCTGGGCGCCACAATCTCTTTCTTTCTTTCACAAAGCATATCGGTTTCTCAATGTCCATAAGTAGCATGTGAGAACGTCGGTCGATTCGCTCGAAGAAAAGAAACTGATTTCAATTCCACCGACTGTCGCCGAAATCTCTACGTCCGGACGATGAAATCGGCTATTGTGACCGTGCCCATAGTGGAGTACTTGAAACAATCGGCCGTTTTCCGCCGATGTCCGTCGTCGGTGAAGTCCACCGACATCGGAACCACTGTGACTACAGCCTTTAGGGCAACTTTGTGATCGACCAGTTGCGGTCCGCTTGGTAATTCTTTGTTGGCCTATAT
Source organism: Locusta migratoria (assembly GCA_026315105.1). Taxonomy (NCBI): domain Eukaryota; kingdom Metazoa; phylum Arthropoda; class Insecta; order Orthoptera; family Acrididae; genus Locusta; species Locusta migratoria. The sequence goes on along the minus strand of CM048746.1, from coordinate 392,061,705 downwards.
AACAGGATCACTGCATAGATCACTATCGAGAGAGATCACATATTGTAATGCGTAATCTTCTATATTAATAAAAATGAATTGCCACATGAATGAAAGTGCATCACTTGAGAATGGCTCCACCGATTTGACTGATGTTGTCTTTGTTCTGTCGTAATTCTCAGGACAAGGTTGTATGAAAGAATATTTTTAGAAAATCTACCGGAAAATATCAGAATTTCAGAAAAGTTGAAAGTACGATTCCAGCTGGGATCATTTTCTCGATTCTCCGACAATCAGCTTATTTATTCGTTACTTGCCTATCGACCAAATACGCTGTAACAGAGCAAACAAATACGCCAAGGAGGTTAGAATAAAGGGAGATGGCGCTATGCACACAAGGTTAAAACAGCCAGACAGATTTAACACTAAACTTTGTTTCTTTACAAGCCCCTCCGTATTATTCTTACCTGCATGGTGTTATCCAAAGAGGTATATAAGGTCTTTGATATTATCGGTGGTGATCATGTTTTTGGAGAATTGCAAAGATAGAATTGATGTTAGTTCGCGATATGTTTGACTGTTACAAACAAATTGAGTACATATTGTTGTATATATAGAACAATGTCTACATTGCGTCGGCGTAATATCGGTCGGCGTACGTGATCGTAGTCAATGAGACTGACGAAGATTGTACACAGCGGTTGGAGGTAAATCGAAAAGAAATTCTCAATCGCGATCCGTTATGACTGGAACAACGAGTACAGTCGAGTTTGACTCGCTCAGTTGCAGCTTAGGCACAAAATAATTTGGATTGTCGACGAAACAGACGGCCACATGTGACGATTAGAACTGAACGTTTGGCGTTCAGATACGATTCAGCAGTCGATTACGCAGCGGATGAATCAGTTGACTTCGGAACAAACTGTCACCATCGAAAATTTCATTGGCTATCTCAAGCTTTGCCATGATTGATCGGCTTCATTCCCACGGTCCAACAGCTGTTGCCATACCATGCTATACCACGCATGTGTTACGGATTATAAAATTTTACCGGTACGTAGCAATGTTGTTAACTGTGTTTGAGTTAGATTCCTAACAAGACAAGAAATTGATGCAACACAAAGACCTTTGAAACGTTGTATTGCCATCCCACTTATTTTATTTCAATTAATTGTTTTATTTCATAAGGAATTTCTATCATTAAAGTATGATCATGCTACAATTATTTTGGGTAATTTGGTAGAACGCTTGCAAACGATATATATCGAAGGTGCAACTCTTACGTATCGAAACGATGGATATAGAATAAGCGAATGTCGAAGCCTATTTACTGCTATTTACATAGAATATGTCATGATTTTAAAGGATGTGGTTAGGCACGAATCTAAGAGTACAGCTTAAATTGTTGCGAGAACCAGGGTTTTTATGATTTTTACGAATATGTATTGATTTTAAAGGCTGTAGTTAGGCAGGGAGTACAGCTTAAATTGTTGTGAGCGAACATGATTATCCCAGTACCAGGGTTACTTTTTCACTCGCAACAATTTATACTGTATTCTTAGGTTCCTGCCTAAGCATATCCTTTAAAGTCAAGACATAATCGCAAAAAAATTTAACTTTCTCTGGTTCGATAAATAAATGATTTATGCGGACCCTGCTCTGTGGCTGACATGTTTTTGTTGCACCCTTGTCCGGTCAGTAAATTAATTATCCTCGTAAAGCGAACATTTCGTATATCATGAACCGCTCTTCTGAACGCCGTAAATCTTACTCATATATTTTACTTCGATGCTACATTGCTTAATATATCGATCCGTCACAGTCGCACCTTCGATATATATCGTGAGCAAGCGTACTTCCAAATTACCTTACTTTGTATGCAATTCGGAAACTCTTTAAGAATATATAAACATGTTATAAAAAACAATTTCGGCTTAACTTTACTATCCGTGCCGCTGCGCAGTATCGAGTGTTTAGATGTTGGCTAAGGTGACGTCATCTGACCAGCCAATCAGGTGGTAGTATACGGCAGCCAATGAAATTGGTTCTTTTATACTGGCGCAATATTCGAATGTATTCCCTTCGAATTGAGTATTGACAGTCAATTTACTGAGCGGACAAGGGTACATCGAGAACCTGTCAACAGCAGGAACAGCATTAATTACATACTTGATGGTCAGCGCAAAATATTAATCATTTATTATGTCAATTTATATTTACGTAAGTTGTCATTCGCGATGTGGTAATATCAATTTACTGAGCGGACAAGGGTACATCGAGAACCTGTCAACCATAGAGCAGGAACAGCATTAATAACTTACTTGATAGTCAGTGCAAAAAAAAAAAAAAAAAAAGTTATTACATCAATTTATATTTACGTAAGTTGTCATTCGTAATGTTGTAGTACTTTCTATTCTCAAAGAAATTGTACTGATTTATATAGTGATGTTTTGCATACATGTATCATTGCGCTGTTTACCTGCTTAGGGATTGCAAAATATAGTAAAAATTTCATTCTGAATGGATATTCAGCGAAAGATAATGACAAAGAATGTTTCCTGATTGTCATTGCAGTTTTTTTCTTCGAAAGCTGCTTTTTGGCCATACTACCTTGTCAAGATAATGTTCACAAGTGATTTTAATTATGGTGATTGTAAGACTTTTGCCGCTTTTTTGTATGGACATAGCGTTGAGTGTTACAACATATGGCTTCCTTTAAGAGAGTTGAATGACAATTTCAATAAGTTGCATTTTCATAATTCATATCATTTAAGAGAAAGACACATTTCGATTTACGTCACAGGAAATTACTGAATTTAAACAAGAAACCTGTACATGTACAGAAACGTAATTCTGGAGTTAGCGATGTTCCGCATTCGAGTAGTGTTATTCATTTTAAAAATAGAGTAATTGAAACGTGATGTTAACACCTTTTTTTTCACATTTTGTGATCATAGTGTGTTACGGTCAAAGTCAGGAAGTTCTAAACAATGATCATTACGCTAACATAAAATACGATTCTTATTTCGTGATACTAATTATACATGTATCATTTGCAGTTACTGATGAATTTTTCGTGTGGTGTTCTTATAAATTGCGTAATATTTCAGTGCTTTCTTCTCATTGTTTTTTCACTTACGTCATAATTATTACTACGTTTTTCGTACATTAGAATAGGCAATATTTCATCTCATCTTGATGTGCGTGTTTGACATTACATTACTATCAATATCATCTATCGTTAAAGCAACACATATATTACGCGATATCTGATTGGCTGTTGCCGTCTGTGCTACGATTGGTTCGCCGCGGCCGCTACCAACATCTGAACATTCGATACTGCGCGGCGGCCCGGATTGTAAAGTTTTACCTTGTCTATTCTGCTCACTGCGAGAAAAATATACTAAGCTGTGTTGTACACATGTGCGGTTTTGTTTTCCTCTTCACAGTCATTTTCAACATAAAACAGGAAAGTTGTTTGTATGCCTACATTTATAGTCATATCTGTTCGTACAATACAACCATTAAAAGTGCGGCCAAAGCTACGAACCTCAGAGTTCGTTTAATAACCCGTTTCCAATCGATTTACCCGTCCATTTTGACTTCTATTCCCAATAACAATAAATAAGATCAGAGAGCGGGGAGGGAGGAGAATGGGGAAATAAAATGGATTTTAAAAGGTGGGATGATATAAATGCAGAGAGGAGGCAGGAGAAGACGGATATGTTGTGTGATAAGAGTGAGTGGTGTGTGTTGGAAAAAGATAGGGGGAGGAGGAGATGGATAAAGGAAGGGGAAAGAAGGGATAGACATAGGGAGAAAAAGAGAAGAGATTGCAGTATATATTCCACACACATTAGTTACTGTGAAGCATTGCCGGCTTTGCTAGTGTCTATATATAAAAGGCGATGTTCCGAGTGACTCACTGATTAAATGAATTGACTCATCATCGTCCAGCCAAAACCACTTATGATAAAAACTTGAAATTTGCAGAGGGTGTTCACCTTAAACAGTTCGCATCGTTTAAGAAGCGATCTTTCGATATTCCGTCCCTAGGATGTGAAATAGCGAAGGATTTATTTATTTATTTATTTATTTATTTATTATTATTATTATTATTTTTTTTTTTGAAAACACGCTGTTATTAAATCAATGAAATGCAGAAATAGGTACTTATATGGATTCTTGGTCAGAGTTTGGAGAGTGAAGAATTTTTCGAGATTTTGAAACACACACGAACCAACACATCATTTTTATATATTGAGATTAAATAGGACCTACACCACATATACACACACAAATCAACACATCATTTTTATATATTGAGATTAAATGAGACCTACACCACATATGTTGATCGTATGGAAAGAAAAGAAAATATTTTGTAGTTTTCTACAGTGATCTCTATACAGTGAAATAGTTTTCTATATTTAGAAAAACAATAGAAATATCTCGTAGTTTTTTCCTCACTGTGCAAAAATGTTATACACATTTGATAGTACCTTTTTTCCATTTGAAATCCAACTTTTGTTCATGGATAATCTTTCTCTTTGTATATTTTTTAAAATTATGTGATAGCAAGGTCTACAAGTAAGTATTTTGCATGAGGAAGTCAATAAATAAATAAATAAAATAAATAGTGTGTGTTGATACATTGGGCATTGCATATTTTTTTACCTTGTAATGAAATTATGATGTCCATATTTTAAAATGATTTATGGTGAATAAAGATTCTTGATAGTATTTTTGCAGCATATGGTGCGATTGTTGTCGGCCTGGGTCTTCTCGGCTGACGTGTTGAAGTGTGACTTTGGCTGAACTATGCGCGCGGTGCTGCTGTATCGAGTCGTTACTAAAACTTGCAACTAATAAATGTGCAGTGTATATTCCACCCGGCATTGAATAGCCTGTCATCGGTGCAAGTCGCATGCAACCTTCGTACGGTAGTATCAGTCTATAATATCTTTTTTACCTGTAACTGTGCTGATTATTATTCCCTAGAAAATTTCTTTTGTACATTGCAATTAAGCAGTAAGCAATGGCATTGCATGTGCGCTTAAAGGGGCCCTTACACAATTAAGGGCAATACTGAGTATTGCACAATAACATTGACCGTATGAGAGCAACATTGATGGTTTGCGCAATATATTGAGGGAGGCTGCCGAGCTTTAAAAATACTGTCGGTCGCTCAATATATTGTATCGTGTAAGGGCTGTATTGTACGTTTCAATAAACTATGCTTTCTGCTGCAAGAATCTGTCGCTTTTGCTGGATTTCGTATTTGTACTTGCCCAGTACGAAGGTCTGCAGGGTAAATGAAACGTCGCATTATAGATATCCCTAAAACGTGTATTTTAAGGTAAGGTATGTGAAAGTAAAGTATCAGGAAGTGCGACGTCAATATATAAAACCACTACCATTCGTTTAATTTGTGAACAGTTTTGCATACAAGGTAGTTCCCGCCAAGATTTCGTGCTTTGCAGACTGATGACAGCGGAAAGTATCATGAATTCTACAGGAAAGACAGTTGAAAGAAAGTATCTGTTAAAGTGCATTCAGGTGAGTAGTTAATCAGTTAATAACAGTAAAAACAATTGGTAAAAGTTTTTGGGTCAAGTCTAGTATCCGATACCACGCGTCGGCTTTGACCAAGGACGTCACTTATTACATCATTATTTCCATCAACGTTTCTATTTATATTTTCGCTGATAAACAAGGAGGTTATTTTAACCTCCTTGCTGATAAATCTGTTCCACCAAAAGGCCGAGAAGCGAATATAATACTTACATGAGAATGTACGTGTATGTCACTATTTAGTGAATTTGTTTTATAATAAAATCCCCTTTTTATTATATTATTTCTTACAGGTTTAAAATATGTAATATAATGATTATTAAACGCATGGAATGTATTAAATTTTGTCATTTGTTATTTGAGCGTAAATTGTTTTATGGCTATGTTAGGTGTATTTTGATATTTTTTATATGTAGTGTTACTGATTTTTAATGTTCATAATTGCTAAAATATCGATTTATACCTTTTTTCGTTTAGTCCTTGTATAATAATTTCATGTCCGTTAGAAAAATTGAACTTTTCTTTTTAATTCCAATTACGATATGTCCGTTTGTTTACTGAGAGGTTGATTTTTTTTATAAACAATACATTTATTTAGACATCATTGTTATTATCATAAAATGCGCATCTGTTCTCGTAAAATGACGATTTCCTAACAAAACATTTCATATATATATATATATATATATATATATATATATATAATTGAAACAAAAGTGCGAGGATTTGGTACTGGTAACTAGACCTAATTTTATAGGGCATATGCAGATATCGACACCTACTACATGCGTACATACAAATACTTTAGTTCCCGATACCAGTTATCCGAATTTTATCAGATGTATACCGATACAGGTCAAGTCTAGACAGCGCTATTTATGATCTATATTTGAAATAAAAATAGACTTTACTTATACAGGTGAAGCTTAGATAGTGTTATCTAATAAATACAGGTGAACTAAAAATTTTAAGGGCTGCTATGAGTACCTGGTCTGGACCTGTATAGCTCAATTCCAGATACCGATACCTAATAAGTATTGGTGAACCACCTATATAGGTCAAGTCTAGATAGCGATACCTACCCTTCATATTTTTCTTTCACGTATAGATATTGCATATAGGTGGATATATGACAAAATATGAAGATCTGGAATCGCTACCTAGACTTGACCTATATAGGTTAAGTCTAGTTACTGATACCAGTCCTTTATACTTTTGGTGAATGAGAAAATATGAATAGCCGGTAATGGTATCTGGACTTGACTTATATAGGTGAAGTCCAGATACTGATACTTAATAAATACCGGTGAACCATAAAATATGAAGGGCTGGTATCGGTAACTAGACTTGACCTATATAGGTCAAGTCTAGATAGCGATACCAAGTAATTTTATCTGAAATGTGTTTTTGCATTTTATTTTGTTCCAATTTAATATGTTTCCACTCTAAACCACCAATTTCTCGTGGTAGTTAAGGTTTATGAATATTAATGAATATTAATGAATATTAATATTAATTACAACGTGTTGTAATTATGGGACTTTATTTTTTGAACATTTTTATATGTTCCAATTTAGCATTTTTCCGGCCAAAACCTCCACTTTTCTCACGGTAGTCTCATTATGTTACTTCGATACTTTTTCTACCACTCAGATAGTTATTCTCTTGTCACATTTCTATAATTGCGCTGCATATTTCATTTGTTATGTAATATTCATTGTCATTCTTTAACGTTTATAATGTTACGTAATTTCACTTTCATTTAATTCGAGTCTTATACACATTTGTATACTCCAACCACAGACATACCTTATGCCTGTGACTCAACGAAAAACGGTAATTAATACATTCAATTGTTTATTATAATGCGATCCTTGTATCAAAAGTATCGCCTTGTACAAAGTATGATGTCATTGTTCAAAGCCGACGACTGGTATCGAACACCCGACTTTATGTAGAAAAAATATCACAGAAGCTATTTGTTCATTTTAGAATCTTGAATGGACCTAATTTGTTGCAGAATTGCATCCTTCATCATTCATCCTTAAAAATTCTGATAATTGTCTGTCTCTCACGCAAGTTCCTTTAGCATGGTTATGTGGCATGTGTCGAATGCATTCCAAACCAATTTTTCACCCACCACTCTTTCTCCTCTTGCAGCACATAGCAAAATTGCAATACATGCGAGATCAATGCCGTGAAACACCAACATGTTCGCTATGGAGGTAGAACTGTAACTGACACGTCCCAGATATAAATATCGTGTCGTTCTAGACCTCACACTTTAGCACAATATATTGACGCAATATTATTGCTCAATAATTATTGAAAGTGTAAGGGTCCCTTAACATCGTCTGACCCATACGTACCTGTGGCGATTTCGGTTCACATTACAAACATTAATATATTTATTATTCAATTGTCCTTAGCTTTATTTAAAAATAAATAATAATAATAAAAATGGTTAAGTTATTTGCTTAGCACATGGTACAGTTTCAGTTTTGAGTAAAGGTTTGCAAATTTCACATCAACATAAGTTTTATCTGATACAGGTAGAGTGTGGCATATTTTGCTAACAGTTTTGAGTGGTTGCATCACTGTAACAGTTCGTGAAGTTCACATTAGTGAACCAAAGTTATTTTACCTCTCGTTTTTCCTACAAAATGGCAGTTGGAGCAGGACCGCACACAAAAATATTTTCGGCGGGAGGGGGAGTACCAAATCCGAAGGCAAATTTACCTAGTGTGACTTTATGTACAAATATAAGTATACAATTTGGAAAAAAAAGTGACATACACATCTCCAATAAAAACTACACATTGGAAACAAATAGCGTTTGTATTTTGTAGTAGTTATCAATCTCCCATTGTACACTATTGTGATTGAGGGTTGACGACGATAACAGGGTGGAAGAAATGGGGGTTGAGTCATTGACTTACATAAAATTCTATGTGCCTGTATCAATATTTTGCTTTGCAGCATAAACTACCAAATCCAAAGAAATGGTATCTCTGTGTCGTTGTAGTCCAGTCTCCCATTGTACATCATAAGAGTCCCATGTCGATAGCTATAAAGGGGTGAAACATATGATGATGGTTAAAATCTGTCACCTTATATAAAATTCGGACTGAAGACCAGTGATCACTTTTGAGACTATTTAGCAAGGAGGTTACGTACAGCGAAATTTGATGCACATTCTACAATTCTTTATCAATAAGTCGAAGCGTACAAATAAGGAAACATATGTGCATGTCACAGTTTGAAAAGAACAGTTAATACACATGTTTTATACAAAAATATTGTAACATGTATCAATAAATATATGATAAAATAAAAACCTAGCGAAGTAATTACATTGCACTAGGGGCCTACACTATCTGAACCCAAGTGCTTGTGTAATTTGTGTGGTAGAGTGAGGGCAGTTCCATGAGTAACGGAATGGCTCTCAGGAATATTTTGTACATTAAGGATATTGAAAAGGCCAGTAATAATTAAAAAGGTAAAATAAGCAAAGAAACATAATTTTAATGTTGTAAAAGTTTATATTTTATTCATATATTTACACTTATGTGAAAAAAACTACCGGGTAACTGAATGTCATAATTTGGACATGCATATTGTTATCATTTATAATACAACAGTAATTCAGCCCAACTGTTTACTACAAAAATTTACAAAAATAATGACATGAAGAGGAATATATGGGAAACAAAATGTTATAGGAGAAATATGCATCAAACAAATATTTTAACAACGAAAGTAAAAATATCTCCGGTAACAGAATGACACTTCATAGTAACAGAATGGCACTTTCACTTGACAATTACTAATTTCATTGTGTGTGGGGAAAATGGCCCTTGTTCTACTGATCTACTGTAGGTGCAGCCAGTTTCTGTACAATTTTATTTTTTTCTACCCAACATTTATCTTCTTGTGTAGGAAATGTAAATATGTATCCATCTGCATCACTCTTCCTAAGAAATAAAATTTCATATCTGCCTACAACATAACTCACCTGTCGCACAAAAAATCTTGCTATAAAAATGCAATCTCTCTTTTAAATAAAAAATAATTTTTTTCACTCTAGTGAACTTCTAGCAATGCAGCAGAAATGCTTTAAATATCAGACCTAATTGGTAGTGACCTTCACCAATAGCCAACATTCTATTATAGTAAATAGGAAGTTGCTTTACAGGACTTACCACCTTTGCATACACATTCCCTCCAATTTTTACAAACACTCTTTTTCTTTGGCCATGTTCCCACACATTTTGGGTTGGCCCTGTTAATTCGAATTTGGCGTGTGTTAATATTTACGAGGTGATCAGATGCCTTTCCTGTTGCCACCCCATGCCCGCCCACACTCCCGCTACCCCCCGTGAGGAAATGTGTACCACCCAAATGTCTGTGTATAGTGTTGTAGGTGTGAAAGTATAGTGTTATGAAAATGTTAACGAATCATGTAACTGAAGTGGGACTTGGGTACCAGCCCAGTATTCATCTTGGTGGAAGTGGAAAACTGGCTAAAACCCACATCCAGGCTGGCCATCACTCCGACATCCTTCGTTAATCCTCTGGGTGCATTCGAACCAGGGCCGGTACGCCTACCCGTCTCTGAAAGCGGTGAGTTAGACCACAGGGCTAACCAAGTGAGTCCTCCAATTTTTACCGATAATGCAGCCAGTATACAACTGCCAACAATTGCAGCATAGCCAACATACAGCTGCCTACAACTGTAGTATAAACAACATCTTACGGAATGTCATGCATTCCATTATAAAATGTATGTCATTCCACTACTCGATTTCATGTCATGCCATTACTGCTAGGGTGTCATTCCGTTACCATTAAAATTAAATTGTTAAAATTAATAATACTTTTTTTATTGCAGGGCTTCTATTTCTCTCTCAAATCTGTATTTGCATGCATATTTTCAACCTTCTACAAAATTGCATTGGTAATGAAAAAATAAATTTAGGCTTTTTCTGGTAACGGAATGACAGGACATAGCAATTTCAAACAAATCATGCTGGGAGTCATAAAAGATTGGATAAAGAAGATATGCAAGTTTTTTATTTAGAAGTTCAGAACTTTTAGGTTTGGAGCTGTCAGTATATAAAACTTTCCATTAAAAGACCCTTTTGTATTACATGCTGAGATATCCAAAAGGAAGAGGAAGAACTTCACATCTGTGGAATACTTATTGGGTCAGTTTCAAAGTGTCTTATCTTTCAGTGAGATTGAAGGACTAGAAGAAGAGTTCGCTAATTTTCAGTTTTATCCTTTGGAACATGTACACCATGAACAGGTGTAACATTTCTCAGTTAGGGGGTTCCTCCGGATAATTCATTTTGCAGGATTGTCCAAAGTGATTATGACAACTCTGTAGGTGCCCTAAAGTAATGCAGCCACTGAAAGAGTTTTTGGAATTGCGTATAAAAATAAAACAGAATTTCAAGCAATTCTTAACACTTAAACATTGAGTTCATTGCTAGTGGAAAAAATTAAAACGATTTCTTCGAAAGAAGTGTGCCATCAGTTAATATTTACTGAAAATCAGTTGAGTGAGGCAAGAAAGTGAATAAGTTGTACAATTCATGTTTTAAGAGCTCCACTGTTACTTCAGGTAGCCTATCTCTCAGTGCTGAAACATTCACGGATGTACACGTAAGAATGATCTAGTAATATGCTGCCCTGTCTCATCTGAAACCTTACAGTAACTGTTTCACAATTTTGATGATTCCTTATTCCTTGGACCCCTTCCTAAACCCCCTCCCCATTCATACACATTAGATCGCATTACTATTTGCCATATTCAAAAGCTGAAACCTCTGCTATTGCTGTCCCATCTTAGTCTTATTCTACCCAATCAGAGGCCAGGCACATTTGAAAGCAGCCATGTAATTTACCAATTGTGCTGCAATCACTTTACAGCTTTCTATATTGGCATGACCACTAACCAGCTGTGTGAAAGGGCACCAGCATTAGTGTGAAAGGGCACTGCCAAACTGTGGCCAAAACAAGGTAGACCAGCCTCTGGTACAACATACAGCAGATTTCAATGGTTTCATCACAGCCTGGGCCATCTAGATCCTCCCACCTATCACCAGCTTTTCTTAACTACACAGATGGGAGTTATTCTTAACAGTACATTTTCCGATACCGGGAGTGTGCAGCGCGCTGTGTGTGTGTGTGTGTGTGTGTGTGTGTGTGTGTGTGTTTTGCTTTCCTGCCCTTCCCAACTACTGTGGTGCAATCTTCCTGTCTCCCCCCTCCTCACCTGTCGCCTATTCCCTCACCACAGAGTGTGATACAGAGTGTGGCAGCCAGAGATAACAGTTGTGTGACTGTGAAGTATGCCTGTGTGAATGCTGTTTATTCTGAAGAAAGCCAATGGCCCATAGCTTAAGTGTTGTATCTGTGTGTCTTTTTTATGTACTTGTCACAGCTCATCATTATATCCTTGTGGTGAGTTGTAAACTGTCCTTACTTTATTGTAGAAAGATTATTTAATGATATATTAAATTTTAGGATGAGACGTGGCATGCAAATTTGCGCAACTTCCAGTGCACTCTTTTTTGTTATGAAAACTTTGCAAATTGATTCCTTGAAATGCAATCCGAGGAAATTGTGAACATAAACCTTTTAACATGCTCTCCCACCGAAACTGCCCAATGAAAGAATACTTGAATAAGTTATAGAGAACCAGAAATAATTCCAAATAAAATCGAATTTATCCTATATCACGTTGCGTCAATAACTAACGACATCAAGTATAGTTAGAGGTAGTACATGCAATGAGCAATGTAGGTGGATTAGAGAATTATTGGCCATTACTCATGCCGCTCAAAATATTAACAGTAATTAATCACTACATAGATGTCCCAGCATTTTAAGTAAAAATCAATATCACAGATTTTGATAGGCCGTTGTTGTGGGACATGGGCAAATAGCATCTCAACTAACGGTATCACATTCATTACAAGGAACTCGAAGCACTTTTTTTTATCAATATATATATCAACTAGACAGGTCACGAGAGTTTTACGTTGCCTAGTAATTTTTTCAAAGAGCTTCTTATCTGCAATGTGTCACATTTTTAATTTGACTGTAATTAAACTACAAATCCTATACCCGCATCACTTACAGACACAATCAAATTAAATAATAGTTAAACGTCCTTGTAAGAAGCATTAATTCTGAATATAAAACCTAATGAATTGTCCTAAACTTCATTTAGATCCTTTAACAATATGAACATCAACTTCGTGAAATTATACTTAGCTGTATCAGATTATAACACTACAATTAACCTAACGCTATATATTAAGAACCCGATACCGTGAAACTAAATTGAATTGTTCGATAACGATAACTTAAAACATCAGATGCTTAATTTCAGCCTGTGAAACACAGTTTAACAGTAATACAATGATGTAACCTTCAATATTCTGGCGATTGTCACATAATGTTAAGACAGCTTATTCACACATAATATATGTATCAGGACATTACTTACAGTATCTTGACACATATTTGATATTTGAATCTTCCATAAATAGCTGAGAAAAGAGGATATATTCTTTTAAACTGGTCATAACACACTTTGTGTAATCTGATTCATTAGGTAAAAGATTTTAAAACCTATTTTTTCACAAAGATACCTGATATGTATTGAAGCCGATTTTGTCACTCATGTGAAGTAAATTAATTATACTTTAGAGTATTTGAAGTTTATATTATAATTTAGAAAACTACAACAGCATCCAAAATAGATGCTATCACGAATTTGTAAACACGCCTTTTAAGTTGTCAGATACACATATTAAACTGTTTATAAACGTAACTGTCAAATGTCATGAGGTTTAAATGATTCTAAAGGTCATATTAGCTGATTTTTAGTTAACATTTAATATTTGTATATGTAATTTAGTCCAAAACCATGACAGTGTATGATTTTGGTATTTCTAGAAAAGCAAAGTGTGCCTGAATTCTGGGCCAGTTGATGTTTTGACACAGTACTGTTGACACATAGTACACAAGACAGTCTGTAGATAAATGTAAGTTGTTCAATAACAGCTTGTCTTCAGGGGGCAGCACATGAAATACATGTAATCATCGCATAATAGTTGTAGTGACAAAATATACACAAAGCAAAAGGCAATCTAAATTTTACATAAATAAATATATACATTTATAGTATAGAGGAAAAACTCCTAGCAGGAAAAATATGTAAAAAAAAGTAGATGAAGAATACTTACCAGGTGAGGAGCACAGGTAGTGATAGTCACACACACACACACACACACACAAAAACGCTAGCTTTCGCAGCCTAGCTGCTTCTTCAGGCAGAAGGGAAGGAGAGGAAAAGGAAAAATGATGAGGATTTTAAGGGAGTGGGAAAGGGCCATTCCAATCCCGGGAGAGGAAAGACTTACCTTGGGGGGAAAAAGGAGGGTAAACACACACACACCCACACATACACACAAATGCAAACACACCTAGGCAGACATACTGCAGCTTTCTACAGTATGTCTGGGCAGACATACTGTAGAAATCTTTCTACAGTATGTCTGCCTAGGTGTGTTTGCGTTTGTGTATATGTGTGTGTGTGTGTATTTGTTTACCCTCCTTTTTTCCCCCAAGGTAAGTCTTTCCTCTCCCGGGACTGGAATTGCTCCTTACCCACTCCCTTAAAACCCTCATCATTTACTTTTCCCTCTCCTTCTCTTTTCTATTTATTTGTGTTACTATCACTACCGGTGCTCCTTTGCCCGGTAAGTAATCTTCATCTACTTTATATTTTCTGTATTGGTCGCAGCTTACATAGCTTGCATAGGTGTGTTACTCATTATAACACAAGTGGCAATGAGTGTGGTATTTGACTTGGTGTGTGATACATTGTGGACAATGGTGGAAAACAAGGGACTGGGTCTGACGGACTTTCAGCTGCCCCCTTGGGGCCAAATTCTCCAGCAATCTCTACAGGCTGTGGTTGAGTCTGTTCAATGGTTAACTACAATTGTGTCAGGTCAGGTGGAACGTTTTGATTCCCTTGTGTCACGGTTGCCGTCGGCATCTCTGCTGGCGATTCCTTCCAGTTTTGTGTCTAATGCTACAGTGTTCCCGTCTCCTTTCTTTAGTTTTGATGACTTATTAGAAAATTGGGACTCTTATGAAAACAGCCTGCATCAGCATTTCCTTGCGTTCGGGATGTCAGACCTGGCTTTTTGTAAGGCTTTATTTCTCTCATGGGTCTCCCCTCACAACTATCAACTTTTGCGACAACTTGCCCCTCTGCAGGAACCGGCTGCTTTGTCTTTCGATGAGATGTGTCGTTTGTTGTCGGCTCATTACCATCCGCATACACATGCTATTGCGGCACGAGTTGAATTTTACCAGTTGCATAACAAACCGACTCATTCCTATTGGTCATGGGCCTCTCAGCTGCATGGTCTTAGCTGTCGTTTTATGTTCATTACTCCAACCCACAAGGAATCATATGCAGACGATATAATTCGTGATGCAATTCTCAGGCTTGCTTCAGATAGGGAAGTTCACCAACGTGCCTAACAATTGGAAAATCCAACCTCGACAGATGTTCTAAACATTGTGCAATCTTTTGAATTCTCACGGGCTGCAGGGACCAAATGGAGACCGGGGTGATGTAGCTGCAGTTTCTCAGTTTGGCTCAACGCCTTCGGATTGTGAGAATGTCGCTTTCGTATGTGAGCACCCCACTTGACGCATGTGCGGTTGTAAACAGGCCACGCCTTTGCAGCATCCGCGGGCGGCGTCACACAATCCTGCTCATACGCAGTGACCTTTACCATCTTACCGCTTTTGTTTTGTACAGCATGACAGAGCAGACTGCCCTAAGCGTTGGGTTGTATGTCATTTGTGCAAGAAAAAGGGTCACATGGCTTCTGTTTGCTGTTTCTGTCTGACTCAGCAGGACAATGAGATGAATGTTAATCTTGTTCAGAATGTTGACTCTCCGTCTCCCAAACTTTTTTTTGAAGTTCAGATTTTTGACAAGGAGGTCACCTACTTTTAGATATGGGAGCTTCAGTTTCTCTTCTTAATTATCTTACTTATATATGTCTAGGCTCACCCCCCTTGGCAGCAGTTACCCATTGTTTACATGTCTATAGCTGCCAGCGCATCCCTGTCTTGGGTCAATTTACGGGCTCCACAGCATATAAAATATAAATCTGTCGTCAGGTCAGTCACTTTTCTTGTTGTCAATGACACTGCAGCTACTAACATCTTAGGCCTTGACACCTTCAATGTTTTTGGTTTTACTATTGACGATTCTGTCAATCTTCTTTCAGATTTGGTGCCTTTCCCACAGTTAGATGCCCTTTGTCGGGAATTCTCTTCTTTGTTTTCTGGAGGGCTGGGTTGTGCCGCGGGATTTACCGCCCACATTACTATGAAACCAATGGCATGCCCCAAGTTTTTTTGCGTGCGTCAGGTGCCGGTGGCCCTGCGTGACCAACTTAAGGGTGAATTAGATCGCCTCCAAGACTTACAGGTTTTAACTCCTATTTCTTCCAGTGAATGGGGTACGCCGCTGGTTATTGTAAAGAAACCTGCGGGGTCTTCATGTATCTTTGGGGATTTTAAAGTTACGATCAATGCACAGTCTGTGATTATCTCATACCCCATGCTTTTTACAGATGAACTCCTAGCTTTACTTTCTGGTTCACATTCTTTTTCTCATATAGATCTGGGGGAAGCCTATTTTCAGCTTTCTTTGGACAACGATACAAAACATCTAGTCGTAAACACTTCTTTTGGTTTGTACCAATATCAACGGCTTCCTTTTGGGGTCACTAGTGCCCCTGCTATTTTTCAGCATTACTTAGAGCAGCTCCTCTGCCGTGTTTTGGGCTGTGTTAACTACTTAGATGATATTGTTGTGACCGGGCCCTTTTCTCTGCTCTCCAAGCAACTGGCCTCCTCTGCAACCTGGCCCAGTCTCGTTTTTTTCCAGCCTTCTATTATGTACTTGGGGTTTGAAGTGTCTTCAGCGGGCGTCCGCCCTTTGCCGGACTGTGTGGCTACAGTACAGTCTCTGCCATGTCCTGCGTCTGTCAAAGAAGTACAGGTTTTCTTGGGCAACATTGCCTGTTACCATTGCTTCTTACCAGGGGCTGCCTTGGTGGTGCAGCCCTTAAACCATCTGCTTCATAAAAGTGTTCCCTTTATCTGGTTTTCTGAGTGTGAACGTGTGTTTTATACCTTAAAGCACTTGTTGATTTCTGCTCCTTGTTTGATGGCATATGTTCCTGGGCAAAATTTGGTCCTGGCTACAGATGCTTCTCAACATGGCATTGGTGCTATGTTGGCTTATAAGTATTCCTGTGGTGTCGCACAAGTACAAAGTGCGCGCCACTTACTTTCGCCGCGCGCCGCCAGGCACGCACGGCGCGGCGTTCTCACGACTACAGCCACGAGCGCCCTCTGCGACAATGCCGCTCGTGGCCACCACTGAAGGACATCGGCGACTTCGGACTGAGATAGCAACGAGTTAGGACCTTCGTAATCCGATAGGCACGAGTGAAGACTTTGCTATTGTACAGGCACTAGGCAGGCCTCTAACAACTATGTATCAACATTCTGCAGTACTATATAAAAGTTAAGTATTGTTACATTCTGTGCAAATATATCTCTTTCTAATTTACTCTAGTGTTTGTAGTTTCTGGCTGCTCCCCTCCGTACCTGCACCGGCGTGCTGTCTTGTTACTGTGTCGGTCTCGTTACACTCGGCCCCCGACACCTACGACGAGGCTGGGACACAAAAGCGGCGACGAAGTTGGGACACAAAAGTGGCGACGAGGAGTGATAGAACCTTGGACCAGCCCGCTTGCAGCAGCCAGACAGCAGCAGTCGGAGCACGCAAAAATTGCTCCCGCCCACCCACCCTTATTATAAGATTTTTGGGGGAACATATTCTGTTACGTATTTTGTGGACTTTTTTGTTGCAGAGCGTCCTCTTTCATATTGCATTTGTGTTTTGTTATAAGTTACTTGTATACGCGGCGCCTAATCGGTCAGCATGGCCACTACCCCGAACCCAAACTTAATGGAAATTATTCAGTTACAGACGGCGCAAATTACACAACTTCTCCAGGCCGTGGCGCAGTTGACGTCAACTCAACAACAGCCGCCGCTTCAGCAGCCCCCACCTGCCGCTACGCCGCTCCCTACGTTCCGCCAGTACAACGAACGTGAGGAAGAATGGAGCGATTACTTCGCACAGTTTCAAGAACTCGTCGCGGCTCATCAAATTACAGGTCAGAGAGTGAAGAACCTTTTCTTATCGATTGTGGGCCCCCAGACATTCGTATTATTGCAAAAACTTTTTCCGCAAGCATCTCCTCGTGATGTTGACTTTGAACAAATAGTAGAGGCACTAAATGCTCATTATGAGAGAAAAGTTCTTGTAGCCGCTGCACGGTACCGATTTTTCAGACTTAAAAAATTACCGCAGCAGTCACACCAAGAGTGGATTACGGAATTGAAGGGCTTAACCCGCCAATGTAAATTTACTTGCTCTTGTGGACTTTCGTATAGTGACGTTATGTTAAGAGATGCGATTACGCAGAACATTCAAGACCCCAGAATTAGGGCAGCAATTCTGAAACAGTCTGACCCCTCATTAGACAGTGTACTGCAGCTTATAGAAGCGCATGATACTTTTGACTTAGCAGATGTCGAAATGCAAAGCCACAGTGTAAATTCAGTGCGCCGCAACGGACGCTTTCCTAGCCGTACTTCTCAGTATAGCACTAGTGATTCTTATTTTTCTACCGGCCGTGCTGAACAGACAGTGAACAGTAGCCAGTGTAAAAGTGCGACGCAAAGGTCGCCCCGTCGTGTTAGAAACAGTAATTTGAATAACGGGCGCCAACGCTCATTTCAGAAAAATGTACGTAAGTCTTGCCCCCAGTGTGTGTCTCGCCACAAGCGTGCTCATTGTCCTAGTCGCAACGCAACCTGTTATCAATGTGGCAAATTGGGACATGTGCAGTCTGTGTGTATGCAAATTAAAAACTCAAAGAACAGTAACGTTAGAAACAGTGCTTCGCAGAGTGCGAGAACAGTTCATTCTGTAAATGTTATACGGGCTGTGGAATTGAACACTGCTTTCCTTGGATCTCAATTGCAAGAAAGTAGTTCTGCGCCTATGGCAAATCTATATAGTGCACCACGTAGCAAGCGCAGACGAGCGCGTAATACAGTGCAACGAAAAAGGGTTCGGGACAAGCAAAATGACTATGTACAGTGCATTCCTATAGTGAAAATAGTGCCTTCTGCAACTGCTCCTTGTAATAGTGCCAGTACTGTGTAGCTAGTGACAGTAGACATCAAGTATCTACTCAAAAGTGTAGTGCAGTAGTTAATAAATCTGGAGTAGCTTCGCAGGCTTGCGCGGACGCCGATCCGGCGGTAGTGTCATCTAGTGACAGTGTTGTTAATGCGCTGCGTGCCGAGTCTGCGGCGCTTCCTTCACTACGCGGCCCGCGCAAGCGCAGTAAACAAACCGTAGCAGACGTTGCCCACATTCGCGCACCTGTCGAGCGCCGAAAGCACAAACTTTTTGTAAATCTCTCCATAGAAAATAAGACTGTGCAATTTCAGCTTGATACTGGTTCCGCTGTCACATTAATAAATAAAGATACTTATGAACTTCTGGGTTCGCCAAAATTGTCGCCGTCACAACAAGTGTTAACAGCTTATACAGGTCAAAATATTCCCGTGCTAGGAACATGTAGCCTGCCTGCCTCTTTTCAAGGTGTTACGAAAACAGTTGCTTTTGTTGTTCTTCAGGCCAAATCTACGCAGAACATTTTTGGACTAGATGCTTTTGACTTGTTTGGTTTATCAATTCAAAGAGATGTGCTTCAAATTTCGTCAATAGTGCCTCAGGATAAAATCAATGCATTGTGTGACAAATACAGTGACTTGTTTTCGCCGGAACTAGGTTGTGCAAAAGACTTCGTGGCACATGTAACTTTAAAAGAATCTGCAGTTCCAAAATTTCGTAAAGCTAGACCAGTGCCTATCGCCTTGCGTGATTCAGTTGCCGAAGAACTTAAACGTTGGCAAGATAGCGGGGTGATTTCTCCTGTTTCTGCAAGTCAGTGGGCCTCGCCTATAGTAATTATACCCAAGCCGTCAGGAAAACTTCGTCTCTGTGCGGACTTCAAATCAACTGTGAACAGTCAAACAATTGTAGACACTTATCCCCTGCCCAGACCTGAGGAACTGTTGGACAAATTAGGACAGTCTCGTTTCTTTTCTAAGATTGATTTAGCAGAGGCATACTTACAGATTCCACTTGATGACGAGTCAAAAAAGTTTTTCGTCATTAATACTCACATGGGCCTTTTTCAATTTCAGCGCCTACCCTTTGGCAGTTCTTCCGCCCCCGCTATTTTTCAGCGTTTTCTGGAACAGCTGACAGTTTCTGTACCGTGTTGCTCGAACTATTTAGATGATATTGTGGTATCCGGACGTACAGTTGAAGAACATTTAGCAAACCTGGAGTGCCTTTTCAAAGTGTTGACTGCAGCAGGTCTACGTTGCAATAAAGCAAAGTGTTCGTTTTTTCAAACTGAAATAGAGTACCTAGGCCATGTGATTAATGCCCAAGGAATCCATCCGTTACAGTCACATCTTAGAGCAATCAAAGACTTGCCTCCTCCTAAGAATGTGCACGAATTGCAAGCAGTAATGGGAAAACTTAACTATTATTTCAGATTTATTCCCAATGCCTCTCAGATTGCAGCTCCACTGCATCACTTACGTAGGAAGAATGTTCCTTTTGTATGGTCTAAAGATTGTCAGGTTGCCTTTGACAAACTAAAGTTGGCACTACTCAGTGATGCATGCTTGATTCCCTTTGACCCCCAGAAGCCTGTAGTGTTAGCAGTTGACGCCTCGTCGTACGGTCTGGGTGTTGTTCTGTCGCATCGTATTGGATGTCACGATCGTCCTATTGCCTTTGCATCCAAGCTACTGATGCCGACGCAACAGAATTACAGTCAGATAGAAAAGGAGGCCTTAGCAATCATTTACGGCGTCACAAAGTTTCATCATTATCTCTGTGGCAGAAAATTCTATTTGTTGACAGACCACAAGCCTCTCACGTCGTTGTTCTCACCCACAAAGCCGATTCCGCCACGTACGGCACAAAAGCTTCAGAGATGGTCCTTGATATTGTCTAATTATCAGTATGAGATTTTGTACCGACCTACCACGAAACACGCTAACGCGGACACACTTTCCCGACTTCCGGTTGGCCAGGATGTATCATTTGATTCTTCAGAAATGGCATGTTGTCAGATAGACTCCAGAGATGCTTCCGCTGTCACAGACTTTCCTTTGAACTCTCGTCGGGTTGCACAGGAAACAGCTGCGGATGCAGACCTAAGTGTGGTAGCACGTTTTGTTCGCTCAGGGTGGCCTGCCAGAGCCAAAGACATTGATCGGCCTCTGGTTCGACGTTATTTTGCACAACGTCATGCATTATCTTTAAGTCAGGGTGTACTGTTGTTGCATACCGACAACGACCAAGCAAGAGTGATTGTTCCTCGTTCCCTGCAACGTGAAGTGTTACGCCTCCTGCATCAAGGACATTGGGGTATTGTTAGGACAAAGCAACTGGCCAGATGTCATTGTACCTGGGTTGGTATGGACGCTCAGATAGAGAACTTGACGTCACAGTGTACTGTTTGTGCGGAGCATCAGGCGGCTCCTCAGCAACGTTTCTCAGATTGGCCACGCCCCAAGGGACCATGGCAACGTTTACATATTGACTTTGCTGGACCTTTCTGAAATACGCGCTGGTTAATTGTTGTAGACGCTTTCAGCAAGTTTCCTTTCGTGATTGCCATGAACTCAACGACAGCTTCTAGTACAATCAGTGCCTTAACATCAGTGTTTTGCATCGAAGGCTTGCCTGAAACTATCGTCAGTGACAATGGACCTCAGTTTGTTAGTGCGGAATTTCAACAGTTTTGTCGTGTGAATGGCATTCAGCATATTACCACTGCACCTTTTCACCCTCAGTCCAATGGTGAAGCAGAACGTTTCGTTCGAACATTCAAGTCTCACATGGAGAAGATGAAAGGTCAGCACTCCAGGCAGCAAGCTCTTCAAATTTTCCTGTCTACGTATCGGTGCATGCCACGTGACGGCCCGTCTCCTGCCGAGCTGCTACACGGCCGCCGTCACCGCACTCGCCTTCACCTGCTGCAGCCTCCCACGCACCGAGTCGGTTCGTATGGCGCTACGCGTTTTCAGGTTTCTACGCCGATGCTGTACAGGGTGTTTGCTGGAAACAAGAAGACATGGATGCCGGGCACCATTCAGCGCGTGCTCGGTAGCAATATGTATGTTGTACGTTCTTCCACAGGGTCGGAGCTGCGGCGCCACGCAAACCAATTGCGCCTGCACAGGCCACGCGATCCTGTCTCGGGTTTCTTGATTCCAGACCCAGTTCACCGCCAGGGAGCACAACCACATCGTTCGTTCCCGGACTACGAGATCGTCCCGATGGAGATCGACGCGACGCCGCCGCTGTCGCCGCCGCAGATGACAGCGTCACCGAGAGGGACTCCGGGACCGTGCGTGCCGCCGCCGCCTGGGCCACGCACCTCAGAAGAAGATGACCTGCTCCCTCTGGGCGGGGGCGGGCGCCCTTCCCCAGGTTTCGGCGGGTTCCCTGGAGGATCTCAAGGCAGATGCCGGGGCGCGGACGGCGTCTCGATCCCGGCCTCAGCTACGACGCCCGTCCCACCAGTAACGCCCCCGCCCAGGCCCTCCTCCCAGTGCCGTCGCCGTGGCCCTCAGCCCTACGCCACGACGGCGCGGCGGTTTGGGGGGGAGGGGTGTGGTGTCGCACAAGTACAAAGTGCGCGCAACTTACTTTTGCCGCACGCCGCCAGGCACGCATGGCGCGGCGTTCTCACGACGACAGCCATGAGCGCCCTCTGCGACAACGCCGCTCGTGGCCACCACTGAAGGACATCGGCGACTTCGGACTGAGATAGCAACGAGTTAGGACCTTCGTAATCCGATAGGCACGAGTGAAGACTTTGCTATTGTACAGGCACTAGGCAGGCCTCTAACAACTATGTATCAACATTCTGCAGTACTATATAAAAGTTAAGTATTTTTACATTCTGTGCAAATATATCTCTTTCTAATTTACTCTAGTGTTTGTAGTTTCTGGCTGCTCCCCTCCGTACCTGCACCGGTGTGCTGTCTTGTTACTGTGTCGGTCTCGTTACACTCGGCCCCCGACACCTACGACGAGGCTGGGACACAAAAGCGGCGACGAAGTTGGGACACAAAAATTCCAATGGGTCAGATTGCCCCATCGCCTAGGCATCTAAGACATTGACAGCTATCCAACAACGATACTCTCAAATTAAAAAATAGGCTTTAGTCATTGTGTATGCTTTGAAGAAATTTCACATTTTTTTTGTATGGGATCAAGTTCCATCTCATTACTGATCATAAGTCCTTGGTCTCTGTATTTCACCATACAGCGGCACTTCCTGACAAAGCAGCTCATAGATTGCAGCGTTGGGCTCTCTTTCTTTCTCATTATAATTATGAGATCCATTTCCGTCTAACTGCGCAACGTGCTAACACAGATGCATTATCTCGTCTCCCGGCAGGTCCTGCTCCTGATTTTGATAGAGAAGAACTTTTGTGATTTCATCTGGGTGAGGAAGCTCAGGCTGCTGTTGATGGTTTTCCTATTACTGCACCGGTATTGGCTAAGGCAGTGACACCCGATCTGGTGATGCGGTGCGTTCTTCACTACATTCGTGAGGGCTGGCCAGACACCCCTCTGCGTAGGACTTCAGATCCTCTCCACAACTATTATTCTTTCCGTTTTCGTCTGTCTGAATGGGACGGGCTTCTTTTGGCTACAAATGGACAAACTCCACGGGTACCGATTCCTAGCGGAACTTCGTTCAAAAGTACGTCCGATGCTCCATGAAGGACACTGGGGAGTTTCCAGCACGAAAACATTGGCTCGCCGACATGTGTTTTGGCCCAGTATTGATGGTGGCATTAAGAGGCTGGTGGCTAAGTGCTCGTTGTGTGCTTCGCAACAGGCGGTACCTTGGGCATGTCTCTCTTCTTGGCCACACCCGCAACAGCCGTGGGAACGAGTGCATATGGATTATGCGGGACCCTTCCTTAACTCTTATTGGTTTTTTCTTGTGGATGCTTTTTCAAATTTTTCATACATTTTTCGTTGTCATACTATGTTCACTGCTGTAACTATTCAGTCGCTTCTAAAGTTTTCGCCTTGGGGGGTTTTCTGCATATACTTGTTTCAGATAATGGCCCTCAATTTACTTCTTCTGTTTTTCAAGCTTTTTGTACTCATCTGGGCATTCACCACATTATAGCTCCTCCATTTCATCCTCAGTCTGATGGTGAGGTGGAATGGCTTGTGCGTACTTTGAAAGTTAATGCAAATATGTGACCTCCTGCTCTGTGTACGATGCCATTATCCATTTCTTGATGTCCTATCGATTCACGCTGGCAGGGCAAAGCAGAGCGGCGTAATTGCTTAATGGTAGGCAACCTGCCCCAGCTGTCAAGTGCTCCGGCACAATCACCAGGTCGCTATGTTCTGGGGTGCATGAGGTTTTGGCCGTCATCCTCGTTGGCTGCTAGGTAAGGTGACGACATGTCTTCTCTACCGCCTCTGCACCGTGGATACTACAGTGGGCACTCTTCATTGTCACTGGGATCAATTACGCCCGTGACTACTGGCAGATACGCAATCGCCACCTCAGACCATTCCGCCTCCAGGGCCTGTTCCACCGACATGCTACGTGCCGACATCTTCGGTTGGGCCGGCTCCTGCACTGAGCACCGTGCCCGCTTGAGCACTGCTGGTTGTACATGTGCCTTCTCCTGCACCGGCGCTGGTTCCAGCAGTCACACCCTTGGGATCATGGACAATGCCACCTCCTGCACACTTGTCTGGACCTACGGCGCCCGACAGTGGGGGGGATGCCACTGCTACTGAAGTCATGGACACCCTAAATGGATGTGAACCAATCTGGGAGTACTGCAACCGTTCCTTTTTTATCTCCAGTGCTGGGATCGGATGGTGTGCCCTCATCCCCGGTGATCGTGAGCAAAATTCAATGATGTACCAGCCACTTCCGGCAAGTAAAATCAGGACGCTATCGGCCTTATGGGTTAGTGCCGGCCCGAAGCTGGCAGTCAGATATGGACAATGCATTTCCCATGGACATTGCATGGGTACATTCGACACCCATGGAGATGACACCGTGAAGGGGGAGGAATGTCGTCACACGTGGTGCGTATGTTTAAACTGCACGCCTTCTGTTACCAGGACTGGTCGTTGTGCGGCGCTGGCTGGGCTACCGCGCTGCACCCTGCTGGACTTGTGGCCGTTAAAGAGAGCTGCCGGGCCACTTCTATCCAGTATGGTTTCATCAGTGTTTATCAACTAGTGTGTGCTTTGTGACTGTACTTTATGCTGTTTGCATGGACTGGAGTGGGAACCGCTCGCTTTGTAGGTCCTCAGACCCCGAATGAGACAATTCAAGAGTTCTGTACTGGTTGTGGCTTACATAGCTTGCATAGGTGTGTTACTCATTATAACATATATGTAATTTCAGAACAATTTTACTGAGACAAAAACATCCTATGACACTTTTGGACAATTTTGTTGAAATTGAAAATAAGATTGCTCGTTGAAATTCTCATCAAAGCATGCAAGTTAATATATGTTAAAGAGCTTCTGTACTTGCTCGTGTTGGTCTTCAAGCAAGAAAATCTTTGTTCACAAATATGTATGGAGAATATTTTCGCACCAAATTTCTTCATACATAGAAATTTTTCTTTTGAGAATGGTTTGTAAAAGTCAAGTAATGTCATACTATTAAATATTTAGTTCATTGTGTGGTCTGTTTGCATGTCAATAAGTTGCAGATCCTCTGGTGCTGTGTCAGCATCAGCATTATTCAACAAAACAGTAGACTGAATTGTGGCTCAATTATCTTACAATTATTCTTGTGAATTCAGTTACAAAACCCTGAAAATGATGCCTAATCTTACCTTGGCACGTTCTATTTTCGTAGTAAAGGGAAGTGACAAGAATTGCCTTCATTTGCTTGCTTTGCAAATAGACCTAGTTTTGATTTGAATGCTTTTATATATACCCACATTTCATGTGCAAAGAATCCTTTTCCCTGCAATGTCACATTCAGTTTTTATTTTTATTTTTATTCCAAATATATCAGCTGCAAACATCATCTCATATTTTCACTCCTCACATCCTAAATTAGTAACAAAATGTAAGATATCTTCTTCATCTCCATAAATAAGGTAATTTCATCCTGCAATGCCCAGACTCCTATTAACTCTTTCCACATGTTCAACCATGTTACACAGTTATGATAAATAACATCTTCATACTCTGACCCCACATCCTCAAGAAGAGATCTGAACTTTCTGTGATGGAGTTCCCCTGCCCTCATTGCATTCACATCAGCAACGGGACCCACCTTCCCATCAATCCCGTGTCGAGTTTTAATAAAGTTGAAACTTCCTGGCAGATTAAAATTGTGTGCCGGAACCAGGACTCGAACCTGGGACCTTTGCCTTTCGCGGGCAAGCGCACTACTGACTGTGCTATCCCGACACGACTCACGATGCCGCCTCACAACTTTACTTCCGCCAGTACCTGGCCTCCTACGTTCCAAACTTCACAGACGCTCTCCTGCGAACCATGCAAGACTAGCACTCCTGGAAGAAAGGATATGGTGGAGACATGGCTTAGCCACAGCCTAAGGGATGTTTCCAGAATGAAATTTTTCACTCTGCAGCGGAGTGAGTGCTGATATGAAACTTTCTGGCAGATTAATCTGCCCGCGAAAGGCAAAGGTCCCAGGTTCGAGTCCCGATTCCGGCACACAATTTTAATCTGCCAGGAAGTTTCATATCAGCACACACTCCGCTGCAGAGTGAAAAATTTCATTCTGGAAACATCCCTTAGGCTGTGGCTAAGCCATGTCTCCACCATATCCTTTCTTCCAGGAGTGCTAGTCTTGCATGGTTCGCAGGAGAGCTTCTGTGAAGTTTAGAAAGTAGGAGGCGAGGTACTGGCGGAAGTAAAGTTGTGAGTCGTGTCGGGATAGCACAGTCGGTAGTGTGCTTGCCTGCGAAAGGCAAAGGTCCCACGTTTGAGTCCCGGTTCTGGCACACAATTTTAATCTGCCTGGAAGTTTCATATCAGCACACACTCCGCTGCAGAGTGAAAAATTTCGTTCTGGAAACATCCCTTAGGCTGTGGCTAAGCCATGTCTCCACCATATCCTTTCTTCCAGGAGTGCTAGTCTTGCATGGTTCACAGGAGAGCTTCTGTGAAGTTTGGAAAGTAGGAGGCGAGGTACTGGCAGAAGTAAAGTTGTGAGGCGGCATCGTGAGTCCTGTCGGGATAGCACAGTCGGTAGTGCGCTTGCCCGCGAAAGGCAAAGGTCCCAGGTTCGAGTCCCGGTTCCGGCACATACCGCATTTTCGTGAGATTTTTTGGCATTATCTTGGTAGGTAGCAAAAAATTCTTTGGCGTGCTGCATGTGGCCAGAGGGCCTTATCGATAGCCCATGTCCATCAATTGCTGTTAAGACTCGATGTTTTATTTTGTCTGCAGTCAGGCATTTGTGTCTCATATACATTTCTAAAATTGTACGATGCAAAGCCTTCTTATAAATCCTTAGATTGGAATAGTTGTGTGTTCCTGAGAAATATCTAGTCTAAATTTATCAATGATGGTGATTATAGGTTGAAGCACAAAATCCCTATTTTAGTGCAAATTTTAAGTCTATGCTTCAGCCTATATTTATTATCCTTCTTAGAAAAATTGTCCTGGTTGCCTACACTTATGTAACATGCACTGTACACTTCTCATCTCCTCAGCAGATGCCTCACGTGTTTTCAGTTGGCTACTGTCAATGTTGTGCCAAACACCGTATGCCCGTGTGGAGTCTGCTTCAGACTGTATTCTGAAGAAGTTACAAACTCAAAACACTATAACTGTTACTTGTGTTATGCAACATGTGGCACTTTCATGATCCATCAACTAAAACAAATACTTTGCATACAACATAACTGTCAACACACATACACTAAAGAAGAAAGCACTTCTACACATTTAATGCAGACTCTGCATTGTGCGAAACAGCGGTGGAATGATGCTATTGGCTGAAGTGTCACATATTAGTGCATATCACCCCACCACAGATTCAATCCCCCCTACACACACTTCTCCTGTGACATAGTGGTTACCATAGCAACAAAGTGTTTATAGGAGGTCTTAGGTGTGCAGACCTTCTGGTCACCCCGGCCACCCTCGCCATATACTTCATGCCTCTGTGCAGCTTAACTTGCTGTGTATTGTAATGGCAGTTTACAAGAAATAACACAAGCTTAAGTGTTTATTGCTCACTGAAAAATGTACTTTAATGTTTATAGTAATAATTATTGGAACCACAACCACTATGACTTGCACTACAGAAAACTGAGGAGGCCCGGCCTCCTTTGCCTCCTCTGATCAGCTGCAACTGCAGAATACCCTGAAAGGAATTTAATTGGTCTGCACACTATTTCTATTCATGCCAATCAACTTAAGATGATTACAGTCAACCAATCAGTGAAACCCATTAGTGCGTCATAGTGAAGTCACTCCTCAGTTTGTCATAGCTTTTTTGCTCATTACACAGTTACCAGCTGCTTGCCTGGCTCCCTAATTCAGTGGTTTGTGGAGTACAGATGTAGATGTAGTTTATCATTAATTAAAAGAATTGAATAACATCAAAGCTGCCAGAAAATTATGTAAAACTGTTTTCAGACCGCAGATCACCACCTACATGCATAAAGCTTGCTCTTTGTCACACAAGAATTAAAAATCTAGGGTAACTAGTTAATAGCAGTTTAGCTTGTTCTGATCTCTAAAAGAAATAAGGGCACAATTTTTTATCTCCTTGTTGCATTTCTTATGTGAGAAATTTTTTTGGGATGTGCTCATAAAGAACTTAGTACCAAAGCATGTCTCTTACAAGAACTACAGCAGGGCTGGGCTTCGTGAAAAAAAGTAATAATAATAAAAATAAATGAAAATAATTTTAATTGGATGCATATTGCACCTGAAACCATGACACTTTGTTCATTTTTTGGCTAAACCTTTGTAAAGAAGCTACATCTAATTCATCATATGTGGATGTCATCACACTTTTTTTGTACAAATCTAGAACTTACCACTGCATTTTTTGACAAAATCCTGTATTTTCTAATTATTCTTTTATTGTTTTGTACAGATTTCCAATTCTCAAATCTTTCAGTTCACCTTTAAACTTTTTTGTGAAGATATTTTTCATTTCTCTGTCATCTCTTTTACAAATTTGTTTTATCTATCTCTGTTCAACTTTAAACATTGATTAAAATCAGAAAACCAATGTTGTTTTTGGCCAATAATAAAGGAAATGGTACTGTCAGTTGGCTCAAACACAGTCCTAGATATCTAATAGACCAAGTTTCCGGAAAATTGAAGCATAATACTGAAATATAGCATGGGTTATGGATTTTTAAATTGCACTAAAGGTGAGAATATCAGAAAATATTACTTAGGGATGTATTGAATAGTATCCTTTGTCATTTGTTAAAGTTGTGGATTATCAAGAGTAAAGAAGTGCATAGAAATCATACATGTCCTCTGTACGAGGCTCTACAAATCCTGAGGTAGAGATTGGCAATGGGAGCCTCTCACTGAAGAAAGCACCACTGATGATCACAAAGTTCTGATTGAGACATCATCTTTGACACTCATCACAGTGAAGAAGATGTGTTAAACACAACCTGAATGTGAGTTTCCTTGAACTCTGCTATATACTAAAGCAGTAAAAAGATCTAGATTCAGGGTACTGTTCTTCCCTGATGACAACTTCTGAAACAGTGGATAACTGTCTGTGAGATGGGGGAATGTCATGGGCTGTCCTGCAAGCATAGTAGAGTAGGGGTGTTAGCATCACTGGCTAATGTGCTATGGGTTGTCAGTTCAAATATCAGCACAGCAAATATTTATTAAATATTCTGAAAAACTTTATGTCCGTATCAACAGTAGCACTCTGTTCAGCAAGCGGTTCTGTTCTCTCTGTATATTGGTGTTCATAATAAATGTGATTTCAGTACTTAGTGAATTTCAATAAGAACCTAGTTTTCAAATTTAGACTTAATTGTGGTTATGTGACAATATATAAAATGAAGTGTACAGTTCAAAGTGATTTAGCAAATATAAACAAAAGGGGCGATAGAGGTAACAAAATAACAAAATTAGTTTGCTGTTGGACTTTTCAGATAAAGAATGGATTCACCCTAAACAAATATTTAAATAAAGGCATTAATTTAAATAATATTATTTGACACTTTTAACAATAATGATTATTGTAAATTTTGAGACTATGCTGTAGCCCAAAGCTCCTTCTTTTCCTTCTGCAGAGCAACTGTAAATTATCATCTTAATAAATCTAAAATGAATATCTCCACTATGTGACACATTGTGCAAGAATAATCACTTGTGGTTTATCATGAAATTTAATTTGCTTCATTCATTGCTTACACCTTTTTTTCCAAAGAATAAATAAATTTACAAACATTTCATAATTAATTTTTGTCTGTATC
Organism: Locusta migratoria; assembly: GCA_026315105.1. Taxonomy (NCBI): domain Eukaryota; kingdom Metazoa; phylum Arthropoda; class Insecta; order Orthoptera; family Acrididae; genus Locusta; species Locusta migratoria. Next base: position 392,031,399 of record CM048746.1, on the reverse strand, counting down.
TCAGTATATTGAAATTTACAAATGGAAAACATTTAAAAGTTATGACTCCATAAAAATATTATGTATACACAGGACATTAAAATATGCCTTGCATGCTTCCTTTTATTTACAAAATAATGTTTTTAGAGCTTACTATTTAACAACTTTGTAACATTCTATTACATTATCACTATACACAGAAAATATAAATCAATATAGTTTTTTATAGATTCATTATCCTCACAGGTTCTAGTACAGTAATTTCTGACATGTACCCAACCTCCAATAAAATAGGCAAGTGCAGAGTAAAATGTGCAAACAGTAGAGCACAACAGTCTGGTGATTATATATAAATGTTACATGTTATGTGGTTCTTACACAGTGTAGAAGATATTTCAGTCAGAGATGTATCCATCCACAAATTTTATATTTTTCAGCAATATTTAATTTACCAAAATTGCTTATATTTAAAAAGAACAGTTATAGTACATCATTTAATGCACTTTCCTGCCAGTACTTAAGTAAAACCCTATTCAAAGATTACTATATTTTACTAAATGCGACTGTATCAGCAAGATGATATATTAGAAGAGAATAATAACAAAAAAGAGCTTTCAAACACAATTTGATCAATATACAAGTAAAACATAACAGTATTGTGCTCATATTACACAGTTAAAATTATGTCAATAATGGAGGAAAGATAACAACTCACTGTAAAGAAGCTTGTTGACCTGCTGACAGGCACGAAAAATAGATAGTCACACTCACAAAACTTAAATTTTTGACCATGGCCTTCATCAGAAAAAGAAACAGATACATTCACACAATCACTCAGACAACTTCACACAATCATTCAGTGTCAAAGGCATCTATAATATGAGTTAAAAGTATTTCATATTGCTCTCTCACACCAATGGTTTTACCCTCAGCTATTATGCAAAAAAGAAAAAAAGGGGGGGAGGGGGTAATTGATTGGATGCTTTTCCTTTCTAATGATTTATCTGAGCACAGCTTCTGGTGTGAGGCAATGATTCAGATAGAAAAGGGACGAGTAGCTTTAATGTATACAATTGATGATTACATTGTCGAATCATCAGTAGGAATTTTCTTGATACTGCTAATGAACATGGTTTGAGTCCAACCGGAGATAATGGGAGAAGAGTTCCTTTTTATGTCCATCACAAATACAAGAAACTACAGGAATATGTCGGTCAGTTTTCATGTGCTCTAAAATAGGTCTACATTGTGTTCCATTTCTAAAATCCATTATTAATCATAAGCTCCAAAAGCCTTCTCAGATGTTGAAGGAAATAATATTGCATTCAAATTATAATACAGACAGCAAGAATTGTCACATTTGTTTCCTGAATGAACATCTGTTGGGTCCAAGTTCTGATATGACTGATGAAAGTAAACTGTATTCAGGCATGTCACAATCTTATGACTTGTATAATGTCAAGTCTAATTAAGTACTTTGAAAATAGAACAAAATGAAATAAAATATAAATAAATAAAGGCACTTGCCACCTAATAGGTTGCAAAAATCATCCTCATGTTCACATTTCAGGTAGTGCAGAATACACTTATTTGAGTTTGAGAGATAAGTTAAAAGGCGTTCTCTTCCTAAGGGAAGAAACTTGCAAATTTTCAGGGCTACCTGCAGGGAAACATTATTGTTGCACCGAGTTTATCTTTGCAATCTGTAATTGATGTGACACTGAACTATAGCATATGAGCGACTGAAAGCATTCTAGCCCACATATTAATCATACACTTATATTCACATAATTTTAATGATAAGTTTGCATGTTGTGTTGTTTAAAGTACAAACTATGATCCATAAAGTACAAGGAGCTCTTGGAGTTTTGAATGAAAATGGAAAACTAACAACTTGTAAAATCTAATTTACTAAAATTTCCACTTTGTTCAGCAGAGAAGAAACTTCAAGTGAAAAATAACACACAGAGAAATGGTTTGCCGCAAACAAGAAAAGGAAAGATAAAATGAAATTTATGTCCATATGAACCCTCATTTATCATTTTTACGTTCATTTATGATAGTTACTACTGACTTTAGTGCAATGTCCAGATAAAGCAACAGCCACTTGCTTTTCTTTTGAAGAACCACAACACATATAAGCATTTAACAATGAGAAATTAGAAACTGTTATTAAATATACATACAGTATTCAAGTATATGGAAGTTTTAAGAAGTACATTTGTACTAAGTTGTAATTTAACTTTTTTTCCATAAAAATTACAATAAATGTCAGGACTTTGGAATGTGTGTATACATATGACAACACGAACTCCAGTAATAACCATACTATGCAACAACAATATTTCAACTCTAGGAGATAATTTAGGATCTAAAAGTTCCTCCAAAACAAGATTATAGATGCATATGAAAGGGTAAATGGAACCTGTAGCAGGTACATGAGAGAGATGAATTAGCTTGGTTTTACTGATGACAATTTGTAAATACTATATAACAAAAACTATTGACATAGGGCTCCAATTTATATTTCTGATGATGCACAAAAATACAATGCAATCACAAACATGGCAAAACTTATTTCTCCAAATATACACTTATGTACAATTGTAAGGCGAGTTAAGGTTCACGAGCAACACTCATAAGTAGTAACATTTACATAGATGTAAATTTGTACACAAGCTATATACTATAAGGAAACAATGCATTTTAATATAATTGACAATTCTGAGACATAACACTTATTGTGCCACATGTAGGAAGAATTAAGCATACCAATCTACAGCACTTAAAATTACAGTTAATTTGCTGCACAGTCTTAATATAACAAAAATACATAGGCCTGGATTAAAATAATAACATTAGCAGGTAAAGTGACTTTGCATAACATTTTGAAACTTAGAGAAAATAACACACATTAAAAAATATTTCAACTACTTGCATATTATGATGACTGAAAATTGTTCTCTTGATGAGTTTGTTTTCACACATGAAAGATTCAAGTGATCTTGGCATTCTTCATAAAGAAAAGCTATTAGTTCAGTCATAAGCTCTACATTTTAAAAAATTGTAGTAAGTTGTTCCTTTTATTACTTTTATGTGCATAATTACAAACATAAAACACCTTTCAGAACCCCCAGTACAAGTCATCAGACTATTCACTTTGCTTAAATTACATAATCCTGTTTCACATGATTTTTAGAACTAGTTTCCACACATCGTCACATTTTCTTTCCCATTCATCCCCCTGCAATCACCAATTACTTAGCTTGAATTAGCTGTTATATGGCTATTGAAGGAGTATGTGATTAATTTCTACTTAAAACAGTTATGATTTCAGAATATTGTAGAAAGAAAGCTATTGTGGATAACTCATCCAGCTCATATTACGCCAAGTCACCTGTACAGTATGATAAAATGTATCATCCTAAACAACTTTTAAAAATAGAATCTATGTAACGCTGGTTTGTGGATTAACTCGCCATGTGTCCAATTTCCATGCAGGGGTTGCATTACCACTACTTCCCTCAAACTACAGTATTTTATTTCACATCATCACTATTAATTTGCAGTGGTACTGTTATTTCATCATGGGACTAGTAGTTGTAAATGGAAAATACATTTACAAATTAATTGCTTGCAGTTTTTTTTTGTTTACTGTTTACACATTACCTAGGTCAGGGCATTTTGCTGGTTACTGTTACCATCAACATTAATTAAAAAAACTGTAACACATAATATCTTGTATTGGCATTTTCTGAAATAAGGAAGCAGTTTAGTCCCTGGATGTGTCAAGATTCTCACAATTCCTAGAAAAAAATGACAGTAATATTTCAAAAGGCCCTTGTGCTACTCACCGAAAGACCAGAAACTTAAGCAGAATGCAGCACAGTCCTTAGTTGTATGATACTTGGTAACATGGTTGAAACAGAAACTGGTCAAGTAATATCATTGCATTCCAATAATTATTCAGCAATAACATTATGGGAACCCTGAGATAACACTTATGGTAACATACTAGAGGTGTTAAGAATAAACAGTCACATGTAATGAAGTTCCACAACATCATATAACCAATCGATTGTTACTCACTACACAGAGAAGAGATCGATTCACTGACATACCAATGAAGAAACTCTTAAATCTTTAACTTCCAAACATAAAAACCTTCTGAAGCCCGCGCATGTGTCCATCCACCCAATCATTTACACACACACACACACACACACACACACACACACACACACACACAAACTAGCAATCTGGTTGGGTGTGGGTGTAATGACGTAGCTTGGGGAATGGAATGGGAAAGGGATAGCAGATCTTGTGCTGCTTGTGGGAGCATGTAGGGAATGAATAACACAGTGGACATAAGAAAGGGCCGCTAGGTTCAGACTCACAAGTACATGTAGGCCCACAATGTCCCTGCTAGTTTCCATGAGCAGCACATTATCTTCCACCATCCATGTTGTTTTACCACCCCATCCCTTTCCCTGCCACCTTCTTACTATCATTATCCACCCCCAATTTCTGCCCATGTTAGACGCAGGTGTAGGCTACAGTAGGCCTGAGACTGTAATCATGTTTTTGCTCAAACTTGAAATGTTTGGTAATTTTTTCACTGTGTCAGTCCATGGTTTGATGCCTCCTTTATGTGTCATGTTTCAATCTATCAGTGTCATAATACTGTTATTCCATCCTGGACATTCCATTTTTTGAATTTTCGTTATGGTTATTTTCAGGGCTTGTATATAACTGGAAGTAAAGTTCCCTGCTAACCTTGTCACTTCGAAGGAGATATTATACAAAATTGCAATGTACCACAATTGCTTTTGGTAATATATAACCCATACATAATGTAATAGTCTTTATGTTGTAGAAAGGAAATTATGAGATGGTTGCTTGTAGGAACTCAAAACATAAGTGACTGCATCTAAATGCAAAATCCCACTGACACTGACTGCGTTGTCTAGCAAGTGGGTAATATACTACTGTTATTTAGGTTACTTACAAGCAGTTGCTATAAGTTGCTTGTAATATTGTTCAATTATTTTATTTTAGTGTTTAGGCAGTGTGCTATAGATCCTGAATAATTTACTTCTGCCATGGATGCGTGGCCGAGTGCTGCAAAGTACCTTGCTGCAGTTGTCGCTGTTGTAGGTTCTAGTCCTCTCTTGGGTGTGTGTATGTGTGTGTTGTCCTTAGAATAAGTTACTTTTAAGTAGTTTGTAAACTTAGGGACTGATAACTGGAGCAGTTAAGTCCCTTAGATTTACTAACATTTTAATTTATTTTTATATCAATGTGTCAGATGTCAGTTGAAGTATGATTTGGTGAGTATGAATGAGTACTAACGGTTGTGATTAACTGTCATGGTGAAAAAAAAAAAGAGTTAATGACATAAAAAAGAAAAAGCCTATGTGAAATCCTGCTGCCATCATTAATCATAAGTGGTCCTACATACAACGGATTGATTTGATTTAGTAGGGGTAGATACTAGAGCTCTGTATCTACTGCGATTAATTCATGTGAGTGGCACAGATGAAGGGCTTTGAACATGTGCATCTTACAAGTCTTCTCCATGGTTACGTAAGGTGTGCAGATATCTGTGAAATTAGGCAATGAAAAGTTAGTCATTTTAGTTGTTGCTGCTGCTCTCTTGTACATTTCAGCCGAGTGAACTCTTGTATAATGGATATGTACCTGCATTATTCTGATAAATACCTGAGAGAGAGAGAGAGAGAGAGAGAGAGAGAGAGAGAGAGAGAGAGAGATTGATCAAAAACAGTTGATAATGATAACCCCAAAAATATATGTATATGAGATGAGTGAAAATCTGTCACAATTCAAGATAAACATAACAATTCCAGTTTAAAATAAATGTACTAGCAGATGTATTACATAACCATTTCTTGAATGTGTCATGGTTGCAGAATAGCAACACAAATTATTTACAAAAAATAGGCAGAGTGGTAGAAACCAACTCAGAGATGTTTAATTTCAATTATGGAGATACTTAGGAACATACAAAGCACTACCAGATCACACTACAAATCTTAGAAAATACACTGAAGTCAGGCATCTAACATTCATAGTGCATTTTCAGAATCAAGAAACACTTTTGACAATGTTGACTGGAATACACTTAAATTCTGAAGGTAACAGGAATTAAACATAAGCAGCAAGGGCTATCTAAATTTGTTCAGGAAGGAGACTGCAATTACAAGAGACAAAGAACTTGGAAGGGTAGCAGTACTGGAGAAGTGAGTGAGGCAGGGTTGTAGTTTATTCAGTGTCAGTGGCATATATAATTTTTCTTCTTCTTCTTTTTGTCTGGGGGGCGGGGGGCAGCACCCGTAAAAAATATAAAGAAAAAAGTATGTATGGTATCTGAATTATTAAGTTTATGCAGTTTCTTTTGAAAAAGCTATATTTTCATGATTTGATGTCAATAATAAAAAAAAGCTTGACCTCAGTAAAGAAAAGAAAATTTATTTCAAATTATCCTGTGACTACGAGCAACAAAACAGATACAAAATATCATGGGGTATCTACTTAAATTAGTCTTGCCTCCCCCCCAGGAAAGATATGCTACATTCCCCACTGCTCAGTGTTATTCAGTCTGTTCATCTAACAAGAAGTATAGCAAACCAAGGAGATATGTGGAAAAGGAATCAAAGTTCAGGGAGATTTTGTGATTTGCTATTGGCATTTTAATTTAGGCATAAAAGGATTTGGAAGAATAGTTAAAGGAATGGATGGTGTTACGAGAAGAGGTTATAAAATTATTATCAACAAAAGTGAAAGAAAGATAATATACTCAGATTATGCAAGACAGTACTGAGAAATGAGTTTAGGGTTAAAAATATTGAAAGTAGTAGTTGCATGGGGGGGGGGGGGGGGTGTTATTGGTGTTAGTTGGGTAGAATAAATATCTCCTGAAAGGTAATGAACCAAATTTAAAAGAAAGATTTATGCCAAAATTAAAAAAAAAAAAAAAAAAAGACATAAGTTGATATGGCACATTCAAATGTCTTAAGGAATAATTAATTGGCACTAGAGAGAAGTGTGATGGGGTAAAAACTGAAGAGAGAGACCAAGGTTTGAGTACAGTAAACTAGTTCACATGAATGAAGGGTACAGTAGTTGTGCAGAAATAAAGATATGTAGACAATCCAGAGTAGTGTTGGGAGCTGCATAAAGACAAGAACAACAACAACAATAGATAAAACTCTGCCATAGAGCTATAGGCCTTCTTCCATATGAACTGCAGCATACCATTGTGTTCACATAGTGCTCTTACCCATGGTATCTAAATATATCTTACGTATGTAGAGGATTCTATGTGACAGTACCAACTGATAACTGGTTGCATTTCTGCCATTTCATTGATGCATCATTTGCTTGTATAAGACAGACACCTTGACAATATCATTTAATATTATTTTGATTCACTAGTTATATTTAAATCTTTCATCGTGTAACATAAATGTTTAATGTATCAGGGTACTAATATTGGCCACAGTTGCATTTCTTTGACTTTATGTAATAGTACTCCGTAATGTTAATGAAATTACTAAATTTCAAAGATTAAATCATCCATGTACATCACTTTCTGTTAGAGAATGTGATGTTTTGTTTCAATTGCATAATAATAAATGTAAAGATATCAACAAAGTAATGAGGGAACATTTAAAATTTATAACTGTGTTTGCACAGCATACAGTTGTAAATTTTAATAACGATTTTTCACAAATTAAAAACATACTAACAATTTAGGTAGGTACTATAATATAACATGACATATGAATTCATTTTCTTGGATATACAAGCTCATTTTTAAAGTAAGAACCAATAGCACATCATATCTGCACATTCTGTCATGTGATGTCCATTCATTGCTGGCCACTCTTGGCAAGTCTCTCACTACCCCTCCGTTATGTTTAAAGTCTCTACAGGTCTTGTTTGTATGTTTATACTGCTTCATGTACTACCAATGTAATCCTACTGAATGTGAAGTATGCTCCATTATTCTTTATTTGGTCCTTAAATGCAAAACAAATTTTTCAAACTGAAATTCGCTGTCAGGTTGCTGAACTTGATGGTGAGGTGTAATGAATGATGGAAATGTGCATAAATGGCGTAGGTTGTTTAATGAAGGGACGACAAATTTTCATGACAATTAAAATTTTGAATGGCCTACTGTCATAAATTAAGACTTGACACATGAATACAGCCACCCATGACTTAGCACCTTAGACAAATTTCTTTGTGGAAAGTACTTAGAAATGATGACATGTTGAAAGAAACTGTAACCAATTGGTTTAACAGTCAATTGGTAGAGTTCTATGATGCTGGGTTCTCAAAGCTGGTGCTACAGCTTGACAAATCTTTTAAGGTTTGGTGGCTAGGTTGAAAAGTGTGTGTGTGTGTGGGGGGGGGGGGGGGGGGTGCATTTTGTACTTTGTAGTACAATTTACATTCAGAAATACATTTTCCTTTACTCCATTTACAAATCAGTTCTTACTTTAAAAATAACCCTTCTTTTATTGCGTATGCTTTACAGCAGAAACACACACAGCAGGAAAAATTTACTTTTTATTTGAAATAAACTATCAAAATGTGGAACATTCAGAATACATTTATACAAAATACAGTTATCAACATTTTTCTTTTAATGCATTTACCACATTCACATCTATGATGGAAGTGCTCTGATTTTAACTCAATTGTTCTTCATTAATAAAAAAATAAATTCAAAAATATAGTTTCAAATAACAATTAAAATGCAAACATGGTTGGGGGAGGCACCTTTGTCTCAGCATTTGTTGTCCTTAACTTTGTATACAAGCACAGATAAACAGTGGTACAACTATATGTATTATATATAGTATGATTCTTGCAGTTAGAATACTGAATGAAACAATATCAATTAAACTCCTAATTTAAGTTACTAGAAAAAGATTGTTTTGCTGAAATTACAGTGTTTTAAAGTTTACTCTTTATAGTTTGAAGTACCACTGTGTTATATAGGTGAAACAGGTACATGGCACTGTTTTCAATTACTACTGGTTTTACAGTTATTTCAACAATGAATTAATATTTATAATTAACTTAGCCTTTATTTAAAGGTTTATGCTGAGTATGAATAACTAAATAACTGAACAAAGTAACAGCATACAATATATTTTACAACATCAAATTGATGGTCTTTGGTCTCAGAATATAGTAACAAAAATGTATATACATCTATTATAAATAGAAGGGATTTCCACATTTCCACAATGACCAGTAAAAAATGAGATAATGACAACTTAAGACACTAATAACGTATCTAATGAGAATATATCCATTTTAGTCAAACCATATTCTATCTAAATATGTTTCACAAAAGGAACCGTAGAAATCTAGATATTTAGGATCTTACTCACAGTTCAAAATAGAACCTCTTTATCAGATATACACTTTATCTGACCAGTGTTACACTTTCCAGTGTCAGTTTAATTATTTAAATATGAATACTGTTGGCATATACAGTAAGTACTAACTTTAGACTTAATTTTGGTGGATATACACACAATAACGAAAGATAATGTTTTCAGATCAATTACTTAAAGAATAATATACCCTGTTTCCTTTCTTCAACTGAGATCCATTCAGCATAAAAACACTGAATTGGCTTAAAAAATAAAATAAAATAATAAAAATGTACCTTACATAATAATAAATTGACTGTACAGCAAAGACACAGATACACACCACAAACACCTTGTATGAAATCTCTGATGCATACTAATACCAGCATTCATAGAATACAATAGCTGCAATAGCTTGCAAATTAAACCCTGCAGTAACTAGTCCAAATGTTATCCCATTTGCACATGCAGGATTGTAATAAAAAAGTCTTATATTTTACATGCCACCTGGTTTTGGCAAGTTGGTGTTGTAAGCACGGATAACTTCCGATTGTGTCACAGCACCACCTTCTTCTTGAGAAAATGCAAAGCCATCTGCCAACAAAAACAACTGAATTAAGTACCAGTGAACTATGTGACTATATCTTGTTATAAATTTTTCAGTGTAACATTCATTATTTGAAACATGTTTTACAGAAGATTTGAAAATTTCAGAAAGGTGTTATAAAGAGAAACTATTCTGTACAGACTTATCACATATTTTTCAGTACCTTTATCATTAATAAATTATTACTGTAGTGCTGCACTACTTGTTTCTAAATGAATATCACCACTTGAAAATAATCTTCAGTCACCCACCTTTCAGCATATTCGTTTCTCTACAGCACAAGACACTGGTTTCCAAAAAGTACATACAATTTAATTTTTATATTATATACTGAATAATACCATTCATAAGTAATTTTTTTTCAATTATCTGCCAACAGTAAATAAAATGTAGGATTGAAAATAAAACATAAGAAATTCAGTAACTTTCTGAATTAAAGTATGCCATCTTCAGAATACCAAGTTAATGTTGTAACATTTAACAAGTTATTACACAGTTAAATAGTCTTTTATTTATGATTCATTTTAAAGTACTTTTTTTACATGGAAATGCTGCAGGCGATACAAAGGCCTTTATGGAGAAGCCGTCTATGGAAGCCTGTCATAGAGTTGCCAACTTGGGGAGCTACATGCCCCTCCCCCAAAATTTAGGAGGGATGTTTGGGGAATAGTAGTTTTTATTTTTTAAGAGATTTTTATTATTTTATTTACTTAACATGAAAATAATAACTTTCAACTCAATTAACATGGTGTTTACCAGGGAATTAGAATTGTTGTGCATTTTGCCATTTCATGGAGGCTCAAAAAACATTTTTTTTTACTGCACAGCCATTCTACTCCAGTGAGGGGCAAGAGGGATGTTATAGCCTTCAATTATTTAATTCATTTATCAAAGTGGTTTAAGTTGTTATTGTTGAAAAAAAATCTGTTCACTTAACTGCAACTGTTGACTACTATTACAGCTTTGTATTTATTGATGGAGGCAGCTATGGCATAGCTATTTTTGAAAACTCTGCATTTTCCAAAAATTTATCGAGGGAAAAATATGCTGCCTCTGGAGCCCTTATCAGGTCAAGCACCCCTGTTCCTCAGGTGTTAATAGGTGACTAAGGGTTCATTTAATGTAGACTTTTTCCAATTCTTAGGTCTTGGAAGATCTCGAGACCCTTTCCAAGAAACACCTATGCAGGGCACACCATGTAGTGGAAAATGTCTACACAATTCATGCTCAGTTGTGGCGCTTCTTTTTAAGACTAATGACTACTGAATTGATGCTGTCGAATTTGTCATCAAATCTGCGTTCTGTTTACATCATTTCCTTCAAAGTAGCCCAAGCTGTATACCTAACATACTGAACAAGACAAACAGATTGATAATGCACTTTCAAGTACACATAATACCAAGAAGTTATGCTTATGTTGAGCAAGAGCAATTTTAACATCTTTTGTTAATATCTAGTAAGTAGCTAATATCATGTGTTACATATAGAGTTTCTACACAATAGTTATCTACTGTAACAGTTTTGGGTGAATGTTTGTGCAAGCTTATTATTCTAACATTTTAAACTGTTTTCCCATAGCTTAATACACAAATGTAAATTAGTCTTTTCAAGTAATAATACTTTTGTTTGTAGCTGTGGGAAATAAATTAACTCTACAGGAAAGGAATTATTTGTTTCATTGTTAAGTTGTTCTTACAATTTAGGTTCCTTGAGTAAAATTGGGGTGACTCTTGGTGTGTCTTTTGACAAGTCTGAACATAAAAGGTAATTATCTGTGCATTTTCACTTCTTACTTGTGGAGTAATAAAACCACAACAATTTGTATGCAAAACCTTGACATAAAAAAGTGGTAGAAAAGTCTTAAGAAATATTTTTTTTGTCAACATATGGAGATTAGTGGGTACTACAAGTGTGCAGACACACTACATTCACTGCTCTTTCAATGTTTATCTGCTTTATGATATGAAATTCCTCTGTTTCTGATGCTGTTTCAATTCTAGGCAGCTTCTTTGTTGTTATAATGATTTGTTATTGTCACTCCTTTTAATGTTTTGGTAGTAAGGAATGATAACATGTTCTTTAGATGATGAAATATTTTCCACCTCCATGCATTGTTTAAAACTTTCAAATAATAATAACAACAAACTGGGACCTAAAGTTCACAGGCAAATTTATATCACCATCACATTATGAGCGAGTTTAGCAGTGGTAACTAGGTGTACTGCTACGTCATTTTTATGCATACGTCTTGTGCTTGCATGGTCACAAATATTGATGTTTTATCATAAGGAGTACAGTAAAGGCTAGGATATTCACTATTTGATCATATGTTAAAATTTGCAGTTTAGCAATATATGCATGAATGAAAACAAAACATAATTGTCAGTAGGTTTAGGCATAAGAAAATTTCTGGTATGTGTTACATGATGCTCTGTTAAATGTTACTTCCAATTTCAGTCTTGATGAGGTTCACTGACTTTCCACATATCAACAAAATGTGGTGCTGTATAAAATATAATGTGGAAGATATAATGAAAAGCATTTGTTATTTCCAATTTCCTTAAATTTAATAAAAATATGAGTTGACAATGAAAAGATTTCAGAATGTTTTAGTGATGTACAGTTTGATATGACAGACATTTTATTACCAGCTGTACAAGCAAAACCAAATTTTGCAAGCAAGGAAGGAGCAATGTAAAATGCTCCCAACCAGCAAGAAAAAATGAATCACAGAACATGGTCTTTACTTGTATGCCAGTAGCCTTTATTTTTAAAGAAAATAATGACTTTGTAGTTTAGGGTGCAAATGTACATTGTTCTGTCTGTGCCAATGCTAAGAATGAATATTTTATTTATTTATTGTAGTTAAATGTAATAGGAATGCGTTACACTGACAGCATGAGATTGAAACTAAGAATTATATTTGTGAACTGTAGTCATATTTTTCAAGGTAATAACCATTTGTAATCTGTCAACATCCTCTCTTAATAATAATAATAAAAAAATTATTAAATGCTTGAAAACTGTATATTTTTCCAAACCACTAGAGATACAGTGAATGGATTCTTAGAGCCAATATTATTAACACATTCAAGAATACTCAGACAATAGTTATCAATGTTCTAACTTGAAACCTATGAAGTAAGACTGATATACCAACATAAAAATAAAATTCTATTTTCTGCAAGAGGGAAGGGATCATATCATAAAGAAATACATGTTTTTACAGAGAAATGATTGGAGCTATTATAAAATTTAGCTAAAATGCAGTGTTGTTGTGGCTGTTGTAATAACATGTTTTACAGTAACATGTCAAGTAACTGGCACTCAAGACATACACATTTTGTCATATTCAGAGAATATATGACATCAACTGCTTATGGGCAAAACTGAAAATGTGTACCCAGCCAGTATTTGGACCCGGGTCTCCCACTTTCTTGGCAGTTGCGCTGACCACTACACAGTGATCACCACACCTGCAAGGACTATCTAAGCACGCCTCCCATCAGACTCAAATTTCCAGCTCTACCCTGCCCACAGTACTCAAACTCGTAGTCACTATGTACTAATTTCCATAAGATTAAGGGCCCCAAACATTGCCTACCCCTCCCCACTAACGAAAGGATCATTGCCCGTCACTGGCATATAATATACACACTCATGCACACAAACACACACACACACACACAAAGATACCTTCAACACATTTTCAATGAAACAGTTGAATTTCAAATAAGCTAAGGTTGGCAACACTACAAAACAAACAGCAGTAGACACAGTATGGCAGCAGGTGACAGCAGAATCAGAGAACTGCAATGTGGTTCGAAAAACAGTGTAACCTTTCGACCTGGTTGCCAGAATAAGACTGAAGTGGAGTAACAAGTGCTGTAAGTACACCATTTTATACCAAAAAACGAACTGTTTTAAATCTGAAATGAAATGTTTTGTAGATATGTAAGAGACTTAACCTATATGTGCAAACAAAAAGATGTAAATATTTCAGGACACCCACTGATGATGCCTTGAGAGAAAGGGCGAAACGCGTATGGGTGATTAAAAATATAAAAATAAAACCCTTCAGTTGCAGTAGCAAAAGGCATTTATTTTAAAACCTTACAGTGAAACACATTTTTAGTTTTGCCCATATGCAGTTGATGTCATATATTCTCTGAATATGAAAGAATAACAACTGCAGGATCAGAAGTGATGTCTGTTCTTTCAGAATAGACGCCACATGTATATATACATATTTTGATTGCATGCCTGTGATATAACAGCCCAGATTTGCTGCAGGTAGTTCACTATGCCATATATATTAAGAGGTTACTTTGAAAGTTACGATAAAATGAAGTGAAGCCATGGTTTCTTGAGAAGTAATCTGCAAATCATCTTGCTTCAAATTTCAAGCATTGCTACATCCTCTCAAGCAATAAACTTTCCAGGGCATGTCTCCTTGGGAAAGTTTACCCAAAGTACTGCATAGGCAGAAATATCCACTTCTACACTCCATCAGCAAAACAGAAACTATGATTGGTTGATGGCTGTAGTACATGTTCCTATGCCATTAGAAAGAGCCTCATTTTCAAGTTATTGTAATGAACTGGAAATCATCAAGGTTTCTTCTAATTAGTGCCTTGAATGTTTAATCCATGTATTTCTTATTTTAAATATAGCGTATGTTGTGAAACACATGCCTGGAAGTACTATAAAAGGCAGTGAGAAACAGATTTGCTTTACCAGATTTGCTTGAAGAATATTGCAACAGAGACTGCGAATTATTTAATTACCCAGATAGGCTTGTTGCCTACATAGAACTTGCCGCATCCTCGTGGGTACAGTCAATAAGATAATAGGTACATGTATTGTTTTGTTGCATGAATGATGCATTGAAACAATAGTTTAATACAAAAAAATATTTACTGGCCCATTTATGCTACCAGCCAGCTAATGCAATGATACAAACAGTTACAGAAACATTTTAAGAGTGACAATTGACAGAAGAACAGTACAACTTCTAATGATATTTATTTTTTAAGATTGCAAATTGAAGTGCAATAAAAGAATAAGAATGTCATAATAAGCTTATTAAATGCCAGGTGGAAACCTATGTTAGCTAAGAGAAATGACTGCAATATCTAAAACAAGATAATTTATTTTTGTGTGTTATGTTAACAGTACTGCAGGAATGTTACAGAATCGTTAAGCAGTGAAACCACTGACAGCATTTATTACCCTAGTTAGTTATCCAGTAATCTTTCAACTGCTGCCACATCTGAATCAGACGAAAACAGTTCACCGCTGGAACTCTCATTTGCTACCTTTATGACATTCCTATCAACAAAGCCGTACAAGATCCACATTTTATGTTCTTTCTGTATATATTGTTCTGAATCCAACCAACATTTAGCTGTAATTGCAGACTGACCTTTGCCTTTGTGTAACAATTTCAGTAAGCCAGGTATTTTAAATTTCTTGTTATTTCTTATGATGTACCTATTAACCTGGCTCCAAATAAATTCAGCAGGGTTGAGACTGCAGTGGTACAGAAGTACCTGATGACAATGTGACCCTCAGTCTTTGCAGTTTAGTCAATAATGTACTGTTGCTTTATGTAACTTTAGCAGGTTTGAATAATGCTTCTTTAATTGCTCTGGGATCGACATGGCTGATAGAAAAAGGAGCTATTTTACAAGGTCTTCTTCCTCCATGACATTTGTGTTGTTTTTTTAATACTGTGGTAAGGTGTTTAGCAGTGGCGAACCAATGAGGCCCCCTGTCCACTTGCGAATACATGTATTACTATAAAAAGTAACTTTTGAGATTGAGATTTGGAGGCCCCCAGAAGGAGAGGAACAGGACAATATAAGAAAAGTCACTTCCGAGATTTGGAGGCCCTAGAACAAAAGGCCAAGGGTGCTAAAATAAAAAAAATAGAAAAACTTGCTTTTGAGGTATTTGGAGCCCCCCCCCCCCTCAAAGATGAGAGGCCAGGGGTGGTCCGCCCCCTCTGCCCCTCCTTTAGTCCGCCACTGGTGTTCAGTCCTCAACTGCAACACTGGAAGGCCAAATTTAGGAACAGCTTCTTTAAAGGAATTTCAAACATGTTACCATTCAGGTCTCCTTGATAATCTCCTTTTTTGTTTTTTGTTTTTTTTTGTTAGGTTAGTATATGTTCAAATAATCAAAGTAGCACCTTCCACAAAACCACACTTATGCCTTTTCCCATTGGATTTGTTAACCCCTGTGAAAAAAGCTTCTCTCTTATCGGTCACTGTTTTATCAGTCCTCACTTTCTGTGTAACATGTCTTGCATTAACCCAAACCTCGTCGGTAATAAGTAGAAATTGATGAAGGTAATACCTTCTCAATGATGAAATACCATCTGTTTCTCTTATCACACTCTTGCAGTTTCCTGCTCTAAAACTGGAAACCAATTTTCTTTATTACTTGTAGAAAACAGTTCTTTTAAAAGAAGATGAGCCTTCATCATCATTTATATTGTAAGTGGTTCATGTTGAAAGAAAAACGTGAGCACTTTTGAACAAACAGCAAAGTTGTCACCTTTTCTTAGCATACACAATTCAAATCTTCTCTTCTTTCCTGGAGTGGCCAGTTTTCCTGTATTCTGTTTTATATTCTGTGTGCCAAACATACTTTGCACAGAAAATTCAGTTAACTTGGATGTATCAATAACGACAGATAGTTCTGCATTGTTATTGCTATTGTTGTTGTTGTTATAGCTGTGGTCTTTGGTCCAAGACTGGTTTGATGCAGCTCTCTACCCTACTCTATCCTGAGCAAGTCCCTTCATTTCCTCATAAGAATGGCAAGTTTCATCCATTTGAACCTGCTTAATGTATTTGTCTCTTGGTCTCCCTCTGCAATTTTTACTGCACTCTCTTTCTTCCAGTGCTAAATTCATGATTCCTTGATGTCTAAGAATATGTCCTACCAATCAATCCTTTCTTTTAGTCAATGGATGCCATAAATTCCTTTTCTCCCCAATTCTGTTCAGTACTTCCTCATTAGTTACACAATGTACGCACTAAATCTTTGACATTCTTCTCTAGCACCACATTTCAAAAGCCTGTGTCATCTTCCTGTTTGAAATTATACTAAATTCTTGAAACATTGAGAAACATTTGTTTCTCACCACTTTTTAAGAAATTCCAAGCATATGTTTCATAACAGAATAGGGAGCAACTTTTTAGGCACTGATCATGAGTATAATCTATATTTAAAAACAGAAATACATGACTTCTGCATTCAATGCACAAATTAGAAGTAACCTTGATGACTTCTCAATTCATTTCATAGTGTAATGCTTACATCTGGTTTACCTTAATGATGAACAATGTACAGGAAGCCAGCCCATAAATTATTTTGTGTGCTTTTGGAATGTAAACAGCTTACATGAGTGAAATATGGCCCACAACCTAGTTGGAGAAGGGTGCAAATTTTGGGTATCTTATCTCAGAAAGTGAGTATCGGCCAGTATGTGACAATGTTGTTATGAACAAAATCTCGCACAGGCTCACCTTTTTGTGTCCTTTCCTTGTCATTTTTTGAAAGGCCCCAGAAAGCACACTAATGTTTACTAATCAGCATTTACTGTCCTAACTTGAAATCTATATGTGATAGTTTTCTCACATGGTGAAGTAAATGCACAGAGTTCTTTGAGTCAAACTCCCTACTTTTTCCACTCGTGCTGAATTACTGTTGCTTCATATCTTGGTCAAATTGGTAAACTGACGTGTTTCAATGAAGTCATGATTCAGAATACTAAGTCTATTAAAACAATTTTTTTTACTTGCATTGGTGTCATGAAATAAAACACTGGCCTTTGTCAAAATGGAATGTATCTTTATCATATTTAGTTGTCAGTGCTTCGTACTGACACTTATGATGGTCATGAATGATTGTAAATGCTTCCTTATGGGCATCTCAATTGTAACTCCCCTTACTTCTCTCCCCATCAACTCTTTTCTGCCACTCTCTCCTAGTTGTGTACATTTTGCTCACAGTCAGCCACAGTAGTGATGTGAAGGACAAGAAGTGGTGATAGTTTAATAACGCGTGTAGAAAATTCTAGGGACAACTATACTTCCTTTCATGTAAGTGTTTCAGAAAGCAGCCAGTTACTACAACACACAGCAAGTGTAATCATTTATATTCCTTCAACACTGCGGCCTGCCAGGCCCTTCATCACTAACGCAGAATTCAGGAGACCAATCTGGCCAACAGTCTTGAAGACCTTATAGTGTACAGGATTTAAAGAAACTATTGCAACTAATAGACAGACATGTCAACAGTTACAATCCAGTTGCATTATCATATGTACTTATCATCACATAATGGAAACAATGGAACACAACTGAGTTCTAAGGCTTCATTTGAATCAAATTTTGACATCAAACTAAGTACTGGAACTTTAACAACAAATAAGGAAGAATCCTATGAAACATTTAATTTCATACTGAAATAGATGCCCTGCACAGAACAGAAAAGAAAACACATCATTTGTCTTGTAATAACTGACTGTCTTCTAAGAATACTTAAACTTTTGAGTGTCAGTTGTGCTTAAAGATTGTGTTCAAACCTGGATGGGATCCTTAAAAAAAAATTAATCAGATGTATGAAGGCTTATTACAAGGTTTGCTGTAATGGCACAATATTATTGTTCTGTTAACAGTGGCAGTTAATCATTTTAACAGAATTAAATTAGATGGTCATTTTTTTTATTAAGAACACATAAAATACATCAGGTGCTAAATGGTGAACCAAACATTAACTAGAAGACAAATGCATAAAAATACAATAAGCAAACAACACAAATTACTGTACTGATACTGAAAAGCAGTGCATATCTATTGGTGGAAATAGCATTTGCCAGTGTTCTTATGATGGATATGATAGAAGATTTGAATAAAGTTATTGTATGTACATTACAATGTTAATGTGATATTTTTAATATTGAAAATATACAAATGGATAGAAGTCCAGCCTTTCCTACTTGCTCTGACAAGGAGAAATGAACTACTGAAATGAATAGACTGGACATAAGACTGTACATACTGTAAACACACACACACACAAATGGCTGTATTAATCATTACCAAAGTATGTGCCACCCCTCCCATCCCCAATCCTTCAGACACACAAAATGTCACCTGCTATTTGATAGCTTTTTCATCAACTTTTGAATATTTCTTAGTTAATCAGAAGTAAAAATTGAATTATATCACAGTAGTCATACAGAATTATGAATTTAAGGAATCAATAGGTCAGATACTTACGAGAGAGTTCCACTTCCATATTTACCCTCGTGGCAGAGCGTCGGTTGAATGAAAATACACTTCTCACATTCTTCAGGAGCCTTGCTGTTTCCGTCAGTCTGAAAAGGTGGGTTGCAATGTTTTCTACGCTTTTACGAAGGTCTAATCTTAACCCATTTATTGTTTTTAATAAAAGGATATTAATACAAGCAGCTTCACATAAGCCATGCAAGCACTCTGCCATATATTAAGGTACACTGCAACATACTCAAAAAACATATAGTTACCTTTTCTTAAAAGTCCAGAAATGATGAGATATTTCACTTATGTTCTGATTTGCAGTTACAGTCAACTTCTGCAAAAATTTTGCCTTCCCTTCCCCTCAAAGACTTTTTATTCTATAGACTGGATACAAACTTTGGTCTGTTTTATGCTCCTTGGCAGTGGTTTTACAAGAATGACAGTTTGCTAGTTCAGTTGTAGACTGCAGGCTTTCACATTTGGTATTTGCATAATTGCTGATGTTTGTTTTCTGGTCCTGAAGCCATGATCAAAAGCATACTAGACTGGAACTGCAGACTTGGTCCACAGTGTTTTGCCCAGAATAATATCAACAGTACACCCCAACTCAGACTAACATTACTGACAATGATTTTACATCGTAAACTTCAACATTTGCTTTCGTGGTGCAAGTATCAGACTATTGATACATTGATACCAAGAGTTCAATTTGCATGTGCAGGATGCCTGATGCCTTAATGTGTGTTATGTCATTCTGCATGCATAAAATTTTTTTGAAATGTCTTGGTTGCACTGTTTTTATTTTATCATTGTGCGTTTCGATACATCATCATCATCAGATAACTTTTTTAAAAAACAATGGTAATTAAAATACATCTTATTGGAGATGGCTAACTAAAATATAAACCAACATTGTGGATGTTAGTCAAGGTGATACTTACCTTGACTAGACATCCACAATTGTAGTTTATATTTTAGTTAGTCATCTCCAATAAGATGTATTTTAATTACCATCATTTAAAAAAAAAGTTCTCTGATGATGATGTATCGAAACGCGCAATGATAAAATAAAAACAGTGCGACCACGACATTTCAAAAAAATTTTATGCATGCCAATGTATGGCAGCTGCCCACAAAATGGAAGGTTTTATGAATCAAGTGATGTCATTCTGCAATACCAGAAAGGGGGTAACTGTTATAAGTACACATTGTACCAATCCATATGTGATATAGAGAAAACAAGGCTGTCCATAGACATTGAATATTACAGTGTGTGTTGCAATTTTGTTTTCAAATGACCATATAAACATTTATATTAGAACATAATTTTTAAGTGCAAGTGCGTAATAGAGAACGATAAATAAGTTCTATGGGATTTCAGAATATGACAACTACAAGAAAGACAGCAGCCAATCCTTCTAAGTTTCAACTCGCAGTTCCTTCAGTTGTGAAGTGCACCACTAACCAGGCAGACAAACGTAAGAGTATTCATTTTTATATTACACTGTGGTGATTAAGTTAATATTTGTATCAGAGGTTGGCAGACACTTAAATAGATGAAAAACTTAGCAAGAAATTTGGTGATATTAGTTTCTTGTAAACTGTCAAATATTAGATTTGTCTAAGCCTACCAATGGGGATTTGGACTCTACGAGAGAACATTAATGATAAGTCCTAAGATGGCGCCGTATCACAGTGATCGACTTCTTCTAAAAATTCTGTTATTGCCTCATTTTTTTACTTTTCAATACTGTAAAAGAACCATATTTAACAATTAAAGTTTTATATCTTCACTATTTATTCAAAACATAAAATTTTTATAAATTTTCCAAGTATTAACGTATATTTAATGTGAAACTTGAGTATATGTTCTGTTATCAATGTCCTTGCGATTTGGTGTATAATGTGTTAAACTTGGTTGAATACCCAAGTCCATGTGCTCGTCAGTCAACCTTGTTTTGCGTAGGCCTATATTTTTAATAAAACTAATATTTCAAAACAATGACTCGGACAGGTCAGTAGAAGCAAACAAGGCTTTTATTGGAATTGCAACATTAACAAATACCAGGCATTTATGTTGGGAAATTAGACGCCAATAGTGTCTGGGTTCACTAACACACTAATACAAATCAGTTTTAATGATATTATTTAAAGTTCAAAAGCTGCCCTCTCTACACCAAAACATTTGCAGTGGAAGAAGATATATTGAATAGTTAAAGATTATGCCACGGAAATCTGTTGTAAATCTGAAGACAATTCATTGAAATCATCCTTCAAAGTAGCATGCACTATGAAAACACAGAAATTTGTAATTTACCATAATGGGACCAAAGAAATTAATATTCTAACCTCCTTGAACAATGCGAGCCACGAAACTCAGCAGCTTATGAAGTCACAAACCGAACGAATACTAGACATTGCACAAAGATGAATGAAATAGTGTACCACAGATTTAAGAGGTTCAAGGTAGATGCTGCTACCAGTTCTATGCGATTCTTAATAAATAAAACAAACTTGTGTGAAACGAACGAACATTTCCACTGCTATGAAAAACAGTTATCAATTTCATTAAACAAATTTTCTTCTACAGTCTCACTTATCATGCAATCTACCAAATAAACACTGACGATCTACTGGTAGATCACGATCAATGTGTTGCCAACCCCTAATTTAGAGCTATATTTATCAAGTACAAAATGTGGCAATCTATGACCAATTGAATCTAAAATTGTTTGTATTCTGGTTAATCATCTGTAGCTAATGGGCAATAAGTTACAAGAGCACTTACAGGTACCTATATCTAAACTATACTAAAACTGTGAAACCATCATATCTCTCATTAATCTGAAATCTATAATTTGAAGATGGTTTACAAGTCACATGTAAAGACACATGTGAAGCTGCAACAGGCACACAAAAAAGTGACTCATACACACGAAATGCAAGAGTTCAGCTGTTGGCCTTCACCAAAAAGACATAACTCTCACAATCACACTTCACAGACAAACAACTGACATCTCCACCCACCACGCTCTGACATCTCTGGCCACCATACTCTGAGTGGAGTGTGGCTACTGGAAGTGACAGTTGTGTGTCTGTAAGTGTGCCTGTGTGAGTGTAAGGTGCCTTTTTGTGTGTCTGTCACATCATGACATCCGTCTTTGTAGTGAGTTGTAAACTATCTTCATTATATTAGTGAATTCCAATCTGAACTTTCCATTGTTAGATTAATTTGAAATATGTTTTAAACATTTATCTCCAAAACTATTTCACATATATGCATTCACAAGTAGTAATAATAATTTCATGTGTCTCAGTTGTCGGGTGGAAGTCTTTCAATTGGACCACTTTGATGATGTGTGTCCCTAGTCTACCCCAGTTATCCAACCGGGAAAAGGGGACGCAGCTTATCATGGAATCCAAACTACATGTCGGTTTTGGAGTCTCCACACATCGTTGAGAGATGAATGCTGGGTTACAACATAGACTGAAAAAATTTGACGTCCAACCGAGTATCAAACCCGTAACCCTTCTGTTTCCAGTCGGGCACTTTATACCTGAGATCACAGGGTCAAAGTTAATTTTAGCATAGTTTGTGTCAACTTACCGGCTTTACAGGGCGAGTCAAAAGTTCTTGGACACCTTCATTAAGTTAGAAGAGCGAAGAGAAAATTGAAAAGTGATGATGGGAACAGAGGTTTGATGTGGGGCCACAACTTTTCGAGTGATTGAAATTCATGGTCTGCATCTAGAAATCCGCCATTTTGGATTCAAGGTGTACAACTGGGTTGCGAAAGCTTGTGTTTGTGTGTGTGTGTTCTATTTATTTGTGCTGCTGTCACACCTGTGATATATATATATATATGTATGGAAAGGGGATGTATGACACATCAAATAACACTTGTTTGAGCTTAGGAATTTAGCGGTGTAAATTTTTTTTG
The DNA here is from genome assembly GCA_026315105.1 of Locusta migratoria. Lineage (NCBI taxonomy): Eukaryota > Metazoa > Arthropoda > Insecta > Orthoptera > Acrididae > Locusta > Locusta migratoria. Next base: position 392,008,163 of record CM048746.1, on the reverse strand, counting down.
TCTTATCTTGTACAATTTAGAAGTTATTAATGTTCAAACTTGGGAAATTACCTTCATACCGACTGCTACAACACATGTTCTATGTGTTGTCCATCCTGTGCAATGTTTCCCAAATTTGAACATCAATAACTTCTCAACTGTACAAGATAGACAATAACAAATTACACCACTAAATTTCTGAGCTCAAGCGAGTGTTACTTTATGTTTCATACACCCCCTTTCCATTAAAAAATGCTTGAATCCAAAATGGCGGATTTTAAGATGGCGGCCATGAATGACATTCACTCCGAAAGTTGCGGCCCCACATCAAACATCTGTTCCCATCACCACTTTTCAATTTTTCCTTCACTCTTCCAACTTATGAACATGTCCAAGAACTTTTGACTCGTCGCTTTTGACTCGTCGTATATTTGATTAAAATAGGATTGTTGCAAAAGAAATATATTTTGATTTAAAATTTTATTTGTGACCATCAGGTCTTTTTGTCAGAATATACTAAACTCCAAAAAGATCTGCATGGGGGCAACATATAAACTTTATTTAATCAAAATGGAACCCTGGGCAGTGGTGGACGGTCATAATTTACTATTTCACATAAAACTGTTCTTTCAGTCTGTCTGAAAACACAATCTATAAAAATACTAAACAGATTTTCGTAGGTAAGTGCCAAACTCTTATCTTTACAAATACAATCTAAGATCAATTTCACAATTGTTAGTACATACTGATTTGTTCATTTCACTTTCTGTTTCTAAAACTTCTGTTAAAATTCTTTGCTTTGTTTGATAGGTTTTATCTATATTTGACTCCTTGGGTATATAATAATAATAATAATAATTTGTTGCTATTACTGCCTGTGCCCCTTCGCCTGGTAAGTGTACTTCATCTATTTTTTACGTATAATAATAATAATAATAATAAAGTGACTGTAAACAGTTTAATTTTTACCTATTAATATAGTACATCCTAAAAAAGTGACAGTATCCTAAGGGCCTTCATTACTTCCATTGCGAAGCACAGTTACTTTTAATTATGTAAAATCCATCTTATTTCTTACAATAGTTACACCATTTCAAATGTTGAATTTTGGTCAATACAATTTTTTATATGCTGTGGCAGATTTACAATGCCCATATCTGTCCATTTAATTTTTGTGTTCATGCTCAATCCTTATGAATTCATACCTTGTGAACAATGTATCCCACAATAATATAATTCTCCTAGTTACATGTAATGGAGTATTAGGAATCTGTATGCAAAATGCATTGAAAATAGAATTAGTAACAAGGAGATAATAAAATAAAACCTCATGTGTGATGGGGCAGTTTTTCATGCACCTCATTGTTTATGATGTCTTATATCCTGAACTGTGCACTGTAATTTTAAAGGTATATTCAGTGACATAGGAATTAGATTAGGTAACGAAATAATAAAGGAGGTAGATGAGTTTTGTTACTTGGGCAGTAAAATAACAAATGATGGTCGCAGTACAGATGATATAAAATGCAGAATGGCAATGGGTAGAAAGGCATTTTTGAAAAAGAGAAATTTGTTAACATCGAATATTGATTTAAGCTTAAGGAAGTCCTTTCTGAAGGCATTTGTATGGAGTGTTGCCTTATATGGGAGCGAAACATGGACGATAAGCAGTGTGGACAGAAAGAGGATAGAGGCTTTTGAAATGTGGTGCTACAGAAGAATGCTGAAGATTAGGTGGGTGGATCGTGTAACTAATGAGGAGGTACTGAACAGAATTGCGGAGAAAAGAAATTTCTGGCATACCTTGACTAAAAGAAGGGATAGATTGGTAGGACACATTCTTAGACATCAAGGAATTGTGAATTTAGCGTTGGAGGGAAGTGTGTGGGGTAAAAATCGCA